>JAGTTH010002718.1:0-27546 GCA_022606485.1 Agraylea sexmaculata | reverse complement strand
TTTCAAGGAGAGGAGGAAATAAATTTCTTAATTCTAATATACAATTATTAAATGACTGAATATTTTTTTCTTGACATTCATAAAATATAGGCATGCCATACGTTTTCTCATAATATTTTAATAAATAAGCTTCTGACTAAAACAACCATCAAGTGGGGGCGACATTTTATTGATCGATGATTCAACTAAACCTTTTAATTATTTAACCAATCAGTAGCACAATAATTTAATTTATAGCCATCAATAGAGTGCAATGGTTGACAATAGTCTATTAATATATGAGGACAGAGAAAGTGTTGAATATAAAGTGAGTAATAATAATGCTGCCTACACACTTTGCTTCTGTCATATCAGCAAAACTGCAATTATACTTCCACTCTTCATCATCATGGGAAAGTGGAAATATCTTCGGACATTTTGAGTATATGAATCTCTAAATCTTTATGTAAAAGCTTTGGTCCGGATACTAAAATCATAAATGACAATTATTCAGTAAAAACTGATAGAGACACAAAATTATATATTTTAATATACCTTTTTGATTCATGTGTTATTGGCAGACATATTTGTTCCATATTAATACGAAATACCTCCCGATGAAAAAAAAAGTATTATTTTGTTGGAAATAGTACCAATTTGGTAAAATTTATGAAATGTGGATTTGACATGCCTTCCTCTTTATAATACCATAAATTTTACATAAAATAGAGTTCACTTGGGTTCAATGACGGTTTTAATTGAAGAAATATGGTCGATAAATAAATTAAAAGCATATTTCAGGGGTCTATGATAAAAAGAAAGATATGAAGAGTTCCTGCATTATAGACGTAAGTAAGCAACTTCACAAATAAATTATTAAAATGTTTATATTTTTTACAAAAGTATAAATGGATTAATTACAGAAACAACCTAAGGGATATAAACTTGAATGAATGATTTTAAACTTAATTGTGATTATTTGGGTGAAGACTTAAAAAATATTATCGTTATTATAATGGTTAATTTACCTTGTCATTTTTAATAATTTTGAAAAAAATCTGATAGAAGTCAGCGATAAATTTGTACGTTGATTGCAGGAACAATTATGTAAAAAAATTAAACCTTTTTATAATATTTTCTGTTAGTACAATTTATGATAACCATAAATAAAATAGATGCACGATTATGATTTGAATAAAGAGAATAGTTAATAATTTTTATTCCAAATTTGTGAAAGGGATTTAATGGTGAAGTTACTATTTTATTTGAACAAAAATATCAAATTAGATGCAGACAGTAACTCAAGTTCTCAAATAATTCAGGCAGAATTTTATTAAATCCACATGATGTTATCAAAATAAATTCTTCGATTGTGTAGTGACATCAGAATTTGCATATGAAAAACATATTTTAATATGTATTTTGGTACATAGATATGTACAATTGTACATAGTCATTAATTTATAACTACTTTCTACTAGCGAATTCGAGGAATATTACCATTCTAGACAGCGAAATTAAACGTTTGATTGCAGTTATTATTCCAAAAAAGAGCAAAAACCACAGTGCAATCAAGATAGGCCTGTCTGGACAACGAATGAAATGAAAACGAAAGCCATTTTTGTCGGAATGAACAGCAAATCGCGTGATATAAGTCTGGGGGAATAAAGGAAGGGTGACCCCAGAACTTGGCAATGAAACCGGGAAATCAATAACTTTGTCGCAGACAATAAACCAACAAGCACATTTAAAAATAGTCTAAAAATCGATAAAAACACACCAAAGATTTATCATTCAAAAACAGATTTCGAGACATGCAAATTGTATATGTGCTGAATGTAAAATTGGTATGTTCGTGCAGAAAATAACTCGTTGTAGGAAAGTTAAAAAAAAGTGGCGAAACAAATAGTGCAATAACATGCAATTTAACCATTACACATACTAAACATCCAACAAGATCCACGTCTTAATAATATATTCGATTAATTTTCGAAGAAAGCAGAAAGTTTAACGATATCATCAATTCAATGCTGAAAATATTCCACACACAATATGGTGATGGATTTAAAATTCAGACGATTAACGAGGGAAGTTATTTTGAGGGTGCATTGACCATGGTCACGAGTTAAATATTAGGGTAGTTTATACATGGGGTTAGTTATAAATATGACTCATTCTCACATACCTTTTAGAGCCTCCGAGGATAGCCCGATGTACACAACACCTGTTTTTACTGCATCTAAAAAATATTTAACAATTAATATTAATGTCAAGTTAAGGAAATAAAGGGCTGTTAAATGAAATCGATATCTAGAATAATTATTTATATTATAATTTATTAATTAGGTGTGACACAGCTGTAAATACAGGGTGGACTTACATTAACTGAGAATATTTTAAGGGGTGGTACTGCAAATATAAGCGAAAAATAAGATTATTTTTCAATATTTTATTATTACTACAGATAACTTCACAGAAACAGCTGATTACAATATGGTATCGGTTCGAAAAGCACTATTTTTTTCTTATTCTTGCGATAGCCTATATACTAAAATACTAAAATATTCTTGGTTAATTCAAGTCCACCTTGTATTAACCAAGAATACTACAAATAAAATAAATGTTTAAATTGAATACACGATAATTTCACAAGAGGTAAGAAAACTACATTAAATCTTTTAAAATTTTCGGTTTATGGCAATTAAATATTTTTTGCAAATACTCATAGATATATTATCCTTAGTAATTTTGTCTCACAGTTAATAAAGTTATAGGTACATTACTGCAAGAATCGATAGTACTATTCACCTTGATACAACCTACCTGGAGCCTCTAATCTGAATACTTTTATTTAAAGCCAGTGTTATATTTGATCGGTTATTACGACTGGGAGATCTGGAATAATATTAAATAAATCCCCATCGATCGTCTTGATCCAGGTTAACTCTGATTTCCTGTATTGTAAGGTAAATACTGATTATTAAGTCGGTGACCTGTGTAACTAGTAATAGTTAAGATCACCGACAGACAATTAACACGTTGTTTTGTCTAAAAAAACCCTCTCAAAAAAGCTTATTTAAGGTTTTGGATCATGATGTAAAATATGTGAATGTGGTGAATGGTCGTTTCTTACAATAACTCACCTATTATTTTTTTTAATATACTATTCCAAAATTATTCTGTAAGATTTAGATATAATTGAGTAATATTTTTAAATATGCACATTTATTACATTGTAAACAATAAATAGTTATGAAACGTTTGATACAATCTGTCGCATTGCGTCAAGAGATGCATTTTCTCCTATTTGGTATTATGTAATATTTTAAATAAAATATTTTAACAACAAGTTAGTCTTTGTTTATTGAATGTACCCTAAGTAGTGCCAAATGAAGGTAAAGTTGTCAAATATAATATATGGGGAAGCATTGAAATGTCAATGGTGACATTTTGCATTAAACCTTAATATAATACCATGAACTGTTAATTACGACCAACCATTGTCTATTGTTGCTCAAACCACGACTCTCTGATATTATATATTATCTGCATTGAATCAATAATAAAAAATACAATTATCATGCTGTTTTTCTATTTAATAATTAAAATAATTCATATGAAGTAATTGTAAGCAAGAATCGCGGTCGTTTTAAGGGCGGGAAGGCATTTTATTGGTTGAACAGTTTCAAACCACAGACAATAACCATTTTTTACTAGCAAGATTGGCCACCAATCACAGACGTTTGCATAAGATTTGAGATTGAGATGTTCTCTATAAATATAAGAAACAATGAGTAGTTTTAGGGGTTTCTCCTGAGTATTGATAAGATTTTAACACACACGTTTCAAACTCTAGGTACAGAGTTTTCATTATAAAAGCCTGGTTTCTTCGATAGTTAAGATTTTTATGGCGATCTAAATTACTAACTGTTACGATATCACCAATCGCAGACGTTTGCGAGAAAGAGTAGTTGAAGAGGTTTCTTCAAAGTGTTAATATGATATTAACACACAAGTTACAAACTATCTTTCATTATAAAAGAGTGGTTTCTTCGATAGTAAAAATTTTTATAGGGAGATCTAAATTACTAACTGTTACGATAACTAATTGCAGAAGTTTGCGATAAATATTCTACATTACAAACAAACAAACAGTAGTTTAAGGTATTTCTTCACAATAATCAAAGCTAGTGAAAAAAAAATCGGATTTAATTGTTAACTGATGTTAACTCGGCACATTTTCATTTTGATGTAAATGTGTTAACAAGCGTCAATTATATTAAATTAATTAATTTGTCTGTACCTACGTGTTTAACCGGGTTTATATCAGTTAACAATTGAAACCTGTTTTTGCACTTCCGTCCCCTGGGTTTGATAATGATGTCTCTTTTCTTCATATGAGTGCATCTCTTTTTCACACTGGATCGTTCACGCGAAGGTCGTATATCAAGCAATATATTCGGGAATGGAGAATTATTTTCAATTGTTTATGTTCTACTTGGTTACTTGAAGATAATATGTTGAGTTTTGATTTTATTTTTGTTTTAAAGTATAACTATGGTTTTCATTACATTGAATGTATTTCCAAAACAAGCGGTAATTATATTAAATAAATTGAATTGATAAAAATGTCTCTTTTCTTCATAATATGAATGAATACCGAGATTTATATATTAATTGTAGAATCTTATAAGATTCTCGTGTTAATAATAAATCGTTCGCAAATATTTCCCGGTGATTTATTGTGAAGGCCGAATTATTTTTTTAATCATTGTGTTCGCGGTGAAAGACAATGCGGCGATGGTCAATATTATAATTACACAAACATAACCTCACAGCTGATAATATAATTTAATATTTCACATCATGGTCACAGTACTGATACGATCACAGTGTGATTGTGAATTAAAATTAGTTGTGATTGATGAATTTGATTGTTTGTTGTTTAGGGTTAAGTGTCAGAAGTCAGAACCGGCGAGGTGAGTCATCATCGCGCGTTCAACTCTTCCAATAGAAGTGGAGACTCACCTGGAGTCCGGAGTCTGGACCCTGGGAAGGGCTGAAGGTGAAGGCTTCTACCAGCTCCTGGCGAGGATATCTCACTGGAACCACAACGACAACTGCAAATACACTTTTTGGGATTCTTCTAAACTGCTGCCATCTGCCTGACCACTCCCCATGCACTACAGCAAAGCCTCCAACCAACAGGGTGACCAAGCCACAATTACATCCAATATTTTAATGCATAAATTTATTTATTGGATAAATTATATCTTACTCGTGATTTTATATTATAAAACAACGCAACACTAAAATCTCATATTATCTACGATCCATAGAATTCGCATTACTGGCTAAATACGTGGATCAAGTGGCCAAAAACATGAGTTACCTGGCAAACATTATACTGTAAACATCTCTCTTCATATCTTCAGTTATATTTCACAGTAAAATGGGTAAATGCATTGTTACTACATGTCATATGGACTCAAACATACACTCAAATACATCTAGGCTCACTTTTTACCAAAGAATACTTCTTTAACATACTTAAAATATTATTGCGTTTTAATCGCCAAATAATTGTCACAACCACTCTCAGCGGCCACTAGGAAACATGGTGAGTGAGGGAGACACACTTATGCCTTTATCGAATAGGAGAGAAGAGTGTAACAATACACAGGATAAAAAAATTACACGAACTGCTTATATGCAATGCGATATCTAAAGTTTATGTCTATGGTATTTTTATTATTGATTGAATAATTTAGTGAATAAATTTCTTTAGAAGCACTGCATGGCATATTTATATTATTACGTAAATTGTAAATGCAGTTTATTAGGTTTTAGATTCAGTTTATAGATTTCTTCATATAGCTCTATACTGCCTGGCTACGATTTATATGAATTTCGAGTGATATTTGTGCATTGCGTTTCTTCAAGCTGTGTCAAAGTTAAAGATGATCATAGTCAATGTTTGGATTGAAGCCCCCGACATGAGCCATGGTGTTCGTCACGAAATGTCACTTGGATGCAGGGGATTATATAGCACGAGTTTTGCTTTAGCCAATGAGTTTATACATATACAATAAATATGTCAATATACTTGTAAAGACGTCAAAAGGCACAGATGAAGCCAGGCATACAGGTAGGCACTACAGAGTTTTGTGTGTTAGCCGCTTGGGGCGCTGATTCTACCGCCTCGTTAATTCAATTTCTATTGCGTGTACATGTATTCGTCACTGAACATATTCGAATGTATGACACAATATTACATGACGCTTCTATAGATAAGTTCATTGGCTTTACCTCATAGATATAATAGCCGAGTCAAGATTTGACAGTTCGTAACATGAGCTAAATAACATAAGAAGAAACGGAGAAGTGACTCGCGATCGAGATTTAACTCGCTGTGAAGAAACCGGCTTTAGGGCTTTAACACTAGGTTGGGCCGCTCGCGTGGAAAGAGCAGGAGGGATAGTATCGGAAATACTATCCAGCAAGCCTGTGGGTAAGAGAAGGCAGGGTAGACCTAGGCTAAGGTGGGTGGACGAATTTTATAAGGTACTTAGGAGTTTAGGAATTAATAACTGGAGGAGCGCGACCTCCAATAGGAATAACTGGAAGTTGCTGGTGCGGGAAGTCTTGGTTCACTGAACTGGAGTGCACAAGATGATGAGGTAAATTGTAATAACTGTATCATATGTACAACTCCTGTGCCCACAAAGGAGTGTCATATATTTCCACACATTGACAGTTCGCTGCGAACGGATTTCGCGTTTTCGCTGTTTGGTTAGACATTTAAATATTGCTTTATTTTTCAAGAGAAATTTCTAAAAGGCGATATGTAGTTTATAAAAATTATACTAAGTAACCTATGCATAGCTCCTATACTAAAAACAGATTTGTGCATCCACTTAGGCGCGCATTTTTTTATTACACACCAGCATGATGCATTTATTATTATAAGATCTGGTCACCCCACATAATGGTGGAGTCTTCCAATTTAAAAAAAAAACCAACCCAATGACAAAATCATATGAAATAAAATTATACTATATTATTTAGTTTATTTATAAACACTATAAAACTAAAAATAACAACACATAAAAAAAAATTATCCAGTTTTCTTGGGTATGGCAAATGTTCTCTTGCGTGATAACTTCTTCCTGGTGAGTTCAAGTTGATGAAGTTGCGAGTAGACATCAGACCAAATGGCATTTTGTTCTTCTTCTGGTATAGTATCCCTAAAATATGACAAAAATAGTTATTTGTACTCAAAAAACCTTATAAAAAAAATTTTACCTATAGGTCTTGACGAGGTCGTATTTTTCCCACGGTTTATCTTCAATGAATTGACGATCTCTCATCTTTTTAGACAAGTGTTTTTCAACACCAATAACACCTTTTAAGTGTCGTCTCTCCCAACGTTCATGCCAAGGTCTGGGTTTTAATTCAATCTATTTAATCAAATGAAATATGTATAATTTATATTTTCATCAATATAGCCACTGTATTACCTTCAATGGGTTTACTGGTATTTCTACACCATCGGGAAGAATTTCGGCTTCCATGTTTACATCGAAAGTACTGTATTCTTCGGGAGCGTCTCGCAGGTAATATAGTTTATCATCTAGCCGTTTTTCCAATCTCAATACTTGAATTCTTTGAATAGTCGGGTCATACATTTCAAAAATCATCTAAAAATTACACAAGCAATTATTTATTTGTTTCATAATTTTAATCCTTTTTTTTTACTTACTTCTACTCCTTGGTGATCTATGCAATTTCTAAGGACGAATTTCGCCCTCAAACCACATCCCTCTCTGTCAATACATATACCAACAAATTTATTAAATTTGCCCGGTGAATGAGAATCTGAATAATGGATTGCTAAAATAGAGCCTAAAAATAAATCATCACAAAAATGAATATGATTATAAATAATTATTTTATAAATAAGAGAATACAGTAGAAACTCAAATTATTCAAACTGGTCAAAATTAAAAAAAAATATTAAATAAATTTTTAAACAATATTATAAACAGTTTTTCAAAAAGAATAATTTAATATTAATACTATGTCTTTTCCTGTCAATTATAGTTTTTGTGGACTACATTTGTCCACATAATCAAGGATCTAATGTAATCCATTTCTTCAATGAATAAAAATTTCCAGTTCGGGACATTTTATTATCGACACGTAAAGGATATTTTTTAATTAAGTGAATAGGTTTTTAATATAATATTGAATGTTAAAAACAAGACAAAGGGTATTGATTAGTACACATATTGATAAGTCAATAGAATGGGATGGAGCTCGCTACTTTAAATGCCAGCAGATCTAAATTTAATGTCGATCATTTATGCATTGTGTGTGCACTCAGTTTATGTCTGCCGCTTTGAAAACAGTACAGCTAAGCAACTTGTAAGTGTCTTAATTATAATAATGATTGTTTAAATTATTTACATTATAAAAAACAATAAACTCATAACACAACAGGTAAAAATTAAAATACAAATTTTGGCATGAATGATGAGAAATCTTTTTATAGAAAATTTAATTATAGCAATTGAAATAAAATAAAAAGTCTTACCGACGTAGAACTCGGGAATATCTATTTGCTGTCGTCTATTTAACATATCGATTCTTTCTAATTTTTCTCGTACTTGATTACGAAATTTCAAGTTAGGGTCGGGTAAAAATTCTGGATAAATAAATCGAAATCCAAGGTAAGAGCTTCCTACTCGATTTTGTCTCGGTGATGATTTTACAGTGGATTCTTTAACTGCTTGTTCTGGCATTGCAGCATTTTCAACAGTAGTTGTAGTTCCCACAGATTTATAACTATCTTCTATGAAAAGAACAAAAACAAACTATAGCGTTAATTGTAATAACATAATTAATTGAAATATTTATCCAAAGGCATTTACTGGATCACTTTTATCAAATTTAAAACTCTTGAAATTTATATTTTAATATAATATTGTGTTTATTTACTATTAATTTCACACCTTCTGAAGGCATTGATATTAAATAAACAATTTGGCGTAAGTTCGTAATGAAAAATGTGTTATAATTAGTGTAATTGAGAAAAAACTGGTAGAAATCACGAGCTTTAAATAGTTCATTTTAGATGCTCGGCTGTAATTTATATTTACTGAACTGAACTGAAGTATATTTAAGATATAACCTCAAATTGACATACTTAGCAAGTTGTTCCAGGCTGACTTAAGCAAGCTTCCAGAAGACTGCCTCATTCTAAGCACAGACATTGTAGTTTCACTAATTGTCTACTTTATAACATTTGATTTAATTTAGTAGAATAAACTTCTCGTGAAGCAGGCCGAACTGTCACCAGTGTAATTTTAGGGTTGCCGTTTACGAAGCACTCTGTAGAATTACAAATAAATATTTTCTATAGAATTACATATAACTATATTTTTTCGATAAATTCATAAAATAATCACTGTGTTCAGACTTCAGAGCAGTAAATAAAAATCGATTTATTAGTTAGTTTTGTATTTGGAATTTGCCCATTTATATGATAAAAGTTGTAATAGTTATGTATGTTGACTGTTGGTGATGGTAACATTGGTCTGTCCAGTGTGGTGTCCTGCTAGTGTCAGCCTGTCTAGTGCTGCTGCCCCCCTCGCCCCTCGCCCCTCACAGTGATCACCCCTGTGCCCCCCGCCGCCCCCCGCCCCCCTCCTGCCCTCCCCCCGTGTACAGTGTAACTCCCCTATAATGATGGCCGCCCCCCCTGCCGCGGTGTCCCCACTTTAAGGTATATTACTAATTGTTTTTTTCTTCAAAGTCCCCCGCCCCCCCCGCAGCTGCCCCCCCAGTAAATACTCCGTGGCTAGCGCCCCCCTCCGCCCCACCGAGGAGTGTCATCGTATTTATTAATATTTTTGATATTATAATTGTTTTTGGCGGGAAGTGAGCACATTGTGCGCCACACTTAGGGTGACCACGTGTTTTAATTATTCACGATTATTTGTTTTACGAAAAACTTTAAAAAATCCCAGCTTTATCCGAAAAAAAATAAAATTTGAATGAATCTGTCATTATATTTACATATAATGTAATTTATCCAAAATATTGGTAACATATGCATTTATAGTGTACATGTATAATAAATTATTTGGGTTCATTAATTTATATTGGTTAAGTCGAATGATTCTAATATTTTTCCATTCATAAGGTACATCTATATTTTTTCAGGCTGACCTACCATGAGCGGCCGAAGAGTGATAACAGAAAGTAGTTTACATTGTAGTTCAAACAATTGTAATTATTTACCATGCTGTCCTCCCTGTTTGTATTGTGAGAGAGATTGTGAAGCTAAATTGCGCAAGCGGTCAAAGAGCGAAAGCTTCGACAGATACGAGTATTTTAGAAGCAAAGATTGTCCCATTATCATTGAAACTCGCAAACCTGAAAGACAATTACCAGCCACGCCGAGAAGATCACCGGCCAAATTGGAATATGCACCTGAGAGGACTTATTTTATAAGCGATAAGCCCGCCAACGACATCTACTGTAACTGCGGGAAAAGAATTTACAATTCTAGGAACTCTCCTTCGAGACTGACTGACAACAACTGCAGTTATCGCCGGGTAGAAATGTACAACGCCAGCTACGACTGTTGCAATCCTGGTGACAAATATATTGAAAATGAAGAGCCACGTCTCTCCGGGAATTATATTTCTGATTTCAAAGACTACAATCAGACTGCCTATCGAATGAACAGTCAACAGAAAGTACCTCTAAAGTCGATTTTGATCAATAACACCCGAAGAAGTGTCTCCCCTAGTTATTTTAGAAAACAATCCAAAGGCAAACCACCCGATTCAGTTGACATTATCAAATATGGTGAAACCAAAAGAAGAGTCCGTGCCAGGAGTGAATCAGAAAAAATGTGCCTAATAAACGATAGGTAGATATTTTAAATTTCTAATCAAATGATATGTTTTTTTTTCTAATCAATGAATTTACAGTTGTAGTATTTCCACTTGCGATTGTATCCAAAATGTTCAAAAGAGAGCTCGTGATACATCTCCTCCTAGACTTTCTCTATTGAGAAGACCGCAAGGCTGTGATATAAGTAATGCTGATGATCGTAATGTTTCCACATCGGGTTATAGTGGACAAAAAGTTAGTCATCGAGATGTTGGTGTTGTGAGTGCAATAATATCTTACACTAAAAACCAATTTTTTTTCACTATTTTAATTATGTTAAATTTTATTTAAAGGGAGATTGGTCCATATTTGACGGAGAGTCACCATTACCGTCTGTTGAACAACACCAAAAAAAAATAAAAAATGCAAAAACTAAGCAATCATCTGCTAAAATCAAATCGCGTTTATTAGCCATTAAAGCAAAAAAGGCGATACTTGAGACATGTTCTACTGGATCTGAACTTAGCGATGAGTGAGTCTTTTTCATTTATTTTTAATTGTGAATAAATAATTAATAATATGTAACTTTCAGTGAACTTAGTGATTTAGAAGATGTAGCTTCTAAAGGGTCAATGGATCGTGATTCAGATATATCTGCAGAACCAGTAGATAATCAGGAATGTCTTACTAGTGATTCAGGACCGAGTGTATCATCAGCAAGTGATTCTCCTTCTTTAAATGGTCTTTCATCAGCTCTTAGTGTCGGTGCTGTAGTTGCGTCAGGTTAGAAATAGTTTAATACATATTAATAAAACAGTTAATTAACAAAAGATAAATTCCAGAACAAGAATGTTTAAAAGCAATGCTCCGTCCATCATTATTTTGCGATGTACCACCGTATCTTCGTTTCCTGTTGCATGATTCTACACCATTCAGACCACCGCTGTGCATTCAAAAACATTTGCGATGGAAATTGACCACAATAACACCGGTGGTCGTCAGAAAGACGCTGTTAAGTTCTGGATTCAAACTTGTAAGAAGTGAGTCAGCAACGCAGGGAGGTAAATTTGCAGTTTGTGTTTTGTTTTATTCTTCATTTATAATCTCCATGGATTCTTGCAAAAAGCCGGTATCTAAATAAAATTATATTATGTAGCTTCTGATTTTCGACTTCTATTTTCTATGCTTATTATTAACTGGTTTATGTTGTGTTTTCAATTATTTTTCAATTGCTAGAATATCATAGTGGTTCTTCAAAGTTAATTAATATATCATAGGATTTTCATTCTAACGAGTCATAATTTGATTGTAGCAGAGCCATTACACAGAAATTAACAATCTCATTTGGTTTTATATTTATAGTGTGGTTTTGTGCCATTTATAGTTGAAGTTTGCAAATAAATATCTTTAGATTTTTTTTTCAAAAACTTTTGTTTATAGATTAGTGTTTAGTTTATTCTTCTTTGATCGTTTTCATATGTTGATATTTGCACTCTTAAATAAAAATATTCAACTGTGTGGAGTTTTTCATTAATTAGCGTGATGATAGAAATTACTGTTTGGTTAATATTTATTTATTATATATTTTAGAATGCATGGACTGGATCGGTACTTGGGGAAAGCATATGAAGTCGATGTGTTTCAAGGCATTAAAAGACTCGCAAAAGATGAATCATTTTCCCGGAACATCTCAAATCGGCCGGAAGGACAGGTTGTGGAGAAATCTTCAGAAATTGTTGGCAAAACACGGAACTAAAGAATTTGGCTTTATGCCAAAAACATATGTTTTACCGTTTGACTTGAAAGCACTCAAACACGATTGGGACAAATTCGCAGCTCAGAACGAAAAATGGATAATCAAACCTGTATGTAGAAGTTTTGAAACATTTTAATGTTGACTGTTGATAGTCATCATATATATTTTTTTAATTTTGTAGCCTGCTTCTGCTAGGGGCACTGGAATCAAAGTAGTATCTCGTTGGACACAGATTCCTAAAAAAAGACCAGTTGTTGTTCAACGCTACATTGCCAAACCTTACTTAATTAACGGTAGCAAATTTGATTTAAGACTTTATGTATTGGTTACGTCCGTCCACCCTCTCAGAATATATCTTTATCCTGACGGCTTGGCGAGATTTGCTTCCGGTAATTATTAAAATATAATAAATTCATAATCATTTTGTATATTAATTTTTTGTCATACATTGTAGTGAAATACAGTGAGGAATTGGATAGTTTAAGTGATAAATATATGCATTTAACGAATTATTCGATTAATCGTCATTCTAAAAGTTATACACATAATCAAGATGCTTCAGCTTGCCAGGGTCATAAATGGTATTGTTTTATTCTATAATGTTTTTTTAAATTATTTTTTAATTATATTTTAATTTTGACAGGACACTCCAAGCCTTATTTAAATATCTGCGAACTGAATGCCAAGTAGATACCTCGCAATTATGGTTGTCCATGAAAGATCTTGTAGTTAAGACAATACTCAGTGGAGAATCCACCATTAATCGCTTAACCAAAGCTAATTTAGGCTCTCGATTCAATTGTTATGAATTATTCGGTATAGATGTGTTGTTGGATGAAAATCTGAAACCATGGTTATTGGAGGTATTGTATGATTTTCATTGATTAACATTTATTTATTCGTCGATACTAGTAATGATATGAATAAATTTTCCGCAATTTAGGTAAATATATCTCCCAGTTTACACAGTGCCTCGCCTTTGGATTTACATGTGAAAGGTCCATTGGTATCATCACTATTTAATATGGCACAGTTTCATTTGCCATCTAAAGCTGGTACGGACGATGGAAACAAACAAAAGACAGATAAACTAAGTGATCTGAAAATGGATTGGCAGGTATATTACATAACAAATTATTCTTTTCATATTCGTTATTGATTTCGGTTTTTATTGAAGGGTCCTCTTTTACACGACAAACGACTGTACACTGTTCATCTGTCAAAAGAAGAAAAAACAAAGCACACTTACTACACGGAAATGGAATGCCGATCGGATGTTAGTTCTTGTATTTATTTTATTTATATTTTATATTTATATGTTTAAAACTTGTAGTACTTGGATGAGATCTTAACATACTTGACACCAGACGATGTCCGTCATTTAATACTGTACGAAGATGAATTAACACAAAGAGGCAGTTTAGAAAAAGTCTTCCCCACTGAAGAAACATTCAAATATCACGATTATTTCGCTGGTCCTCGTTATTACAATAAACTTTTCGATGCTTGGGAATCTAAATACTTCAACAATAGAAAAGCAGGTATGTGGATTATTTATGAATCATGACTGTCTTGCAAAAAATCACAATTCGTAAAAAAATGCTTACTTGATAATGCATTTTTATTTCCGCACAAATCACAATTTGATGGTAAAATTGCTCACTTTTATTGTTAAGTAAATCACCATTTAAAAAATGAACAGAGTTTATTTTGTTAAGTACGGTAAGCGCATAACAATAAACAAATCTTGCATTGAATATTAGAAAAGTATCTTTACTAGTTAAAATTCATATATGATTCAATTTCATAGTCAAATATTAATTTTATAAATGGAATTATCTTCCCTCAATTCATCAATTTTATCATCTGATTGTATAGTAAATAATTGTTATTTTTTATTTTAGGAATAAAAAGATTACAAGAGCTTTGCAAACAAGGATATCATTTGGTAGTTCCTCCGATGCCGGCTAAGGTAATCACATTGGCAATTATTTAATTTAACATGAATAATGTGATTAATATTTTATTATTTGTCGAACGGATTAAATATGTCACGCAATATTGTTATGCAAGTTCTCTCCCAAGCGAACTTTACAGGTCTAATTAGTCGGAGAGCGATCGGTGAGTTGAAGTCAGTGCGGCAAATATGCATGTGTTTTCTTTAAAGAATTTGAAAATAATCCTCACAGCTTAGCAATATCATGTTGCGATAATAAGAGTCACTTCATTCAGTCGAGTGTTTTTTTTTCAATTAGCCGAGAAGTAATTCAACATTTTGGCACTATTTTTTAGCGAAGGAGTCATATTAGAGTTTTCAACAATACATATTATATAGTTTTATTTTTTTACATAAAATATGTTCTACACGCACACTTTTAAATTTAAACAGGTAAAAATTGGGCAAAATTTGCATAATTACGACCGATGTGTGAATTATTTCGATGAAAACAAATTTGTGACATTAAAATTCTGATCTGGTTTTGGTGTTATTAGGCAAGTGTGGTTTGCGTCCTAAGGGCAGCTTATTGGGGTTATAAAGATGTTGCCAACAGTAAGTTATTGTAGAATTTGTAAAAGAAAAAACACGAGGGGATGTCCCAGCAGATTAGAAGATTGGTCCGTGTTTCAGTAATATATTTTGTATGTCTTTTTTTAATTATGATGTTCATAGCAGTTATAATACAAAATAATAGAAAGTGTACATAATTCCACCGAAGAAATATCCTCTAGCATTGTGGATGGAAACTAATCAATTCAAAATGATTAATTATCGTAGATACCTAAATTGTCCTCAGCGTAAATAAAATTTATATGATTTAAAAAATACCCGTAAACGTGTTTAGCCCCGACGTGTTTTTATTAAATGTGGAGTAGTTCATAGTTAACATTGTATATAAAATTGTTATATTTATAGATGGCAGAAAATCCAGATATATTTAGTATTGTAAAGTATGGTAATTGACACATTTTGTCTATTGATAGAAATTAATGCCGATATTGTAGATTAGTTTTAATATTCAATACCATATTTTCAATAGAAGCTGATAATTAATTAAATGATTTTTATTAGCCAATAATAATTTTAATTCAAACTGCATTTATTACTTTTGTGCCGTAAATTGTATCAACATGGAGAATTTCAGAAAACAGGAGAATATTTACATGATATATTTTTTTAAATGGGTGTTTGAACGATACCACCGATATTAGAATGCCTCACAACTGGATGTATAAATATCAAAATGGTGGACCAAGTAGATGAGTCGAACCACAATTAAAGTGATTAACAGTGCAATATTAATGCAGAATCGAGAATTTAGATGAATTGGCGTTTAGCCATATGTAAACAATTAGTGTTGCATCAGTCAGACTCATCTACTTGGTCCGCCATCTTAATATTTATACATTCAATTGTATGGCATTGAATTCAAATTTTAAACATACTACTTTTTTTTTTTTTAATAATGCGTGTTATTGGGGAAAAAAAATGTCTGTTACTAAAATAAACTAGACAAATTTTTATCAGTCGAATGTCAAGAAATTTTCTGTGTAAATACAATTTATTTTTGGGAAGTAATAAATGCTGTGTAGTAAATAATATATTCAGATTAATAAACACACTAATGTTGATTATTTTTAGGTTTTTAAGATTATTATATACACATTTTTAGTAATTTCTACTGTACAAGTTGTAGTGTTGATGTTGGTTTAGTGTTGTATTTTTTAAATTAAAATATTGTGCAATTTACAGAGTGAAGATGAATCAATTGAAATAATACCGGTAGCCAGTGAAGTCCCCATCGAAGTAGTCAGCCTGGACTCGGAAACTCAAATGGAAACATCCGAAGTTACCCACGACTGCACAATGGAAGCCGGTAAAGATATAGTCGGTGAATTTTGCCTCGTTTGCAAACCCACGCCTCCGATCGGAATATTACTGCCCGAAGGTCATCAGCTGCCGTTGCAGCAGCCAGCATGAAAGTGGCTCAATTCTCTGTGCTCGTTGATTGATCACGTCACCATACACTGCTGAGATTATTCAATGTGCTCCGAGAGTGGAGGACTTGAACGGAGGAGAGAGAGTTGAAAATTTCAATGTGATATGTCTGAATAGAAGTGTCATATGAGAATATATTTATTTTATTGTATTTGCCGAATTCAATAATATTCCTTTTGATTTGTGGTTAGCTAATGTATTATTTAAATTTTTCAAAACTTTGTAGTAGTATTTAATTGTGATGGTATATTGCCTCCGCATCAATGTCTTTAAATAATTCTAAGCTAATTGTAATATGTGAAAATATTCACAGTGGAAAACAAACAAAGACTGAGCGACAGACAAACACCATAGAAAAATAATCCTAATTGTAGCGTAAACTGAAATTCTTTGGCCTAAAAATGTTAAATCGAATAAATGTGTCTTCTTTCGAGAGTGTGATAGATTGAGGTATTAATTACAAATGCCATAATTATATGTAGGATTGTTAGAATTATTATTAAAAAAAATACACCTACTTTGAGGCATTAAAAATGTGTTCATATATTTTGATGCAAGCTATTTTGTCGTTTATTTTATCCGGCCAAAGACTATTGTGTTTTTTTTTAAGATATTATTTACAGTAAATTGTGACAAAATCATCTGCATTAATAACATCGAATTATGTAAATTATTTTGCAACCCCAAGCGGTAGTCGTTAATAACTTTCAGGGTAAAACTGCATTTGCATGTCATTTCTCTATCGCTTTATTGTTACTATAGTTTTATGAAAGTGATAAGAATTAAGATTTATTGTAAATTTCAGTTCTCCGTCAAGCGGATTCTGTACACAAAGCATTAACATGATAAATATATATACATATGAAAATGTTTTAATTCTTTTATTATTTATCATTGATTCTGAAACATATTCCATTAATCTAGAGATTTACCAGTCCATTTTTTTATAAGGAAACAAGGAAATTCTTCAGTCTGGCGGTTGAAACTTGTAGCGTCTGGAATGGAGAGAATATTAAAAAACGGGTGAGGCAGAAGTACCATTTCGATTACGTGCCATCTTGGTTATATGACGTTTTGATCAGTTTTGCTTTAAGCATTGTGTTGTGTCATTTAATGATTTATGAAGAGACTTGTCTTGTGTGTTGTTTGTAGAGTACATAAGTCTCAATGTAGATGTTTAATAATCAGACCACAAAATTTAAATAATTGTCATATCAGGGATTTCATTTAGATCTACATTTTGATGCTTCTTAAGTTGTATTATAAAATGTTTACAAGTAGTATCAGTTTTTCGCGATTATCCGATTTTTGTAGATAGTTTTTTTTATATTAACAACTCATCGTATTTAAAAAAAAAAGTTGATTTCAGTTTGGGAAATTTCAAAATAATCTAATAAATAATGCAATTGGCTAGAGATATTTTTATTCTAATGGTATAAACAAATGTGATCCATCGAACACCACCTATATATTAGCAGGTCTTACAACTGTATGTATAAATATCAAGATGCTGGATCAAGTAGACGAGTCTGAGTGAAACAACACTAATTATTTAAGCGTGCTAAATGTCAGTTTGTTACTCGTCATGTCGTTCTTCATAAATGTTGTTTAAACACTTTAATTACAGTGTTGCCTCAGTAAAACTCATCTGCTTGGTATTTATACATGCAGTTGTATGGCCTGATAATATATCGATGGAATTTGAGATTATTCAGCACTTAACTAAAAGATTAGAAGTGTGTCAGATCCAAAACGAATCCCATCGTTGTTTCATTATTTATAGAACTGAAAATATAGGTCATCTTCTCGCAATAAATAAATAAGGGAATGTTTCCCTGCATATCATTAAATTGATGATATACAAGCGAACGCGTGTATATCCAATAAAAGTGGTCGAGGAATATTATTTCATAAAGCACCGTTTACACGTATTTATGAAGGTTCGTGTGATAGATTTATGGATCACGAAGCTGCTGCAGTGGCTCCTCCTCACAATTATAATATTATATCTCATCTATAATCACAAGCCACTTTATACGCCATTTATTATTCACATTTAAGATTGAAAATATACATAAATTTCAATTATATTTCTATAAAATCTCATTCGCTCTTTAAATTATGGAATTCAAGCAAATTTCTTGATTTGGTATTTAAATATCAAATATGGTTATAATGAAAATCTAACAAGGCGAACTAATATACTACAAATGACTGTGATTAGTGACGTGATAAATTGCAGCCTTTAGTGAGTGATTTCTCCATTGATCATTTATTCATTTTACATACAGCAATAATTTATTTATATGAATATTGATTTATATATGTACAATAGAATAATTGTACCTAGATAGAGAAATCTAATAAAAACAAATGTGATTAAAAGCTCCAAGTTTTAATAAAAAATTCTAATAAACTCTTTTCCACCAATTCTTATACCTACAGGTCTACGACCTTAACATACATATTATAAATAATTGCTTCCTAAACCTTACTATACTATATTTTTATATAATTTTAACGTTTATATGCAAATAAATAAAAATGTTGATGTTACAAAATATAAATATAATATTTTTTTGCTTTTACTCGATTTGTTAGCATTTTGATGATGAACCGATTTTAATCAATTGGCCGTATTCAAAATAATATGCAGTGTGTGCATGTGGTGCGTATGCGTGTACACCAATACTAGTCAATTCGTACACATACGCACAATTAACACAATATTATATTGAATGCGGTCCAATATTCTGAAGAAATATGTACACATATTATTTTTACAAAAAATAATGAAATATGCAGTTTTACTGTTAATGATTTTAACTAATTATAACCCAAGTTGTATTTATATCAGAAGCTTATTTGTAGAATAGTCCATTGACACGATCTGAATGTTGTTAGTGATGATTAATAGGATTGATGTAATATTATTGGCAGGTCACGAAGAAGTGATCTTCCACACTTTATAATAATCCCCGCCCATCTGTAACACCTGTAATTGATTCTTAATAACAGATTCCTGCTGGATAAACTGTTAGGCCACATTCGTACATATTATATGATATATTATTAAAGGAATGCAAAATGTGGGGTCCCAAGATGTACATGAATTACGATACAACTTGAACGACAATAGAGGCGGCATTTTGTGGAAAACCTTTGTTCGGCTTTTGATATCTTTATCATTTTACTGCAGTTAACTTGTGTTATTTATATGAGAAGTGATCGGCAAGCTTTTGTATAATATGTTGCTTTAGCCACTGCAATCTATGTACATACATTCTACAGATCACCATTGGGTATTTATTTTAAACAATATTTTTATAATATGCCAAATGGTGATTTTGGCGAGATTGATTTCTTTAGGTTAAATGTGAAGTTAATATATTAGTATCGATATATTTTTTCATCTTTACCGATATGTACATTAGCAGGTCATACAACTGTATATATAAATAGCACGATGAGGGACCAAGTAAACGATTCTGCTTCTGTCAAACTCATCTTCTTGGTCTGCCATTTTAATATTTATAAATCCAGTTGTATGGCCTGCTAATATAACGGTGATATCTTCTTTAATTAAAATAATATTAATTTTTTTAAGTATACTTTCAATTACTAACATGTCGTCATCTTCACCGACTCTAAATTTAAAAAAAATACTAAAAAACAATATAGTTCATAGGGAATTGTACTCAGAAGTAAACGCGATCAACAATAATAGCTAATTTTTAAAAAAGACAGTTGTTTTTTTGTCAAAATGTTACAAGTAAATTAGTTTTTTTATCTCTTGAAAGATTGACATTATATGACTTATTTTTATATTGTTAAAAATATATAAGATTTAATAAAATACATTATTTATTCGTTGTCTTCAATAATTTATTATTAAAAAATCTTGCTTTATTTATAATAAATTAATTAAATAATTGTTAATGGCTAGTGTATTTTTTTCTCTGATAATAAAAATCATATGATTCAATTTATTATAAATATTTATTCAAAAAACCATTTACACTATTGTATACTTGATACAAAAAAAACCTGCTAACCAGATTTCCAACTGAATTTATTTCAAGACTAAGAAAGCTTAAATAACAATTTTAAATGTTGTTTATTTTCCAAATTCTGGAATTTAAAGTTAGATTATTATAAATGATTGTACTTTAGTTAAGCAAACTATTAAATAACCTAACCTAACAAGTCATACATCGATGATTTATATGTTTCTGAAATCTACGATAACTGGACAATAATTTAGATACATTTTATTCATAAATTTTTTTGGAAAATCTGAAAAAAATCGCTCAAATTGTAGGTAGAAAAGAAGAACGCTGCATAAATCTATTTGTAAACAGGGTATAAAACCCCCCTTAAAATATTATATCCACACTGTACGATGAATAAATATGATGTCGCATCGAACCGGGTCAACAATAATAATTATAAAAATATGTAGAATGTATGAATTACAATGTATGGAGATCCGCCTCTGTTTGCAATTGATATCACGATATGAAATGCAATATTATAAGTGAAGTTATAATATAAAGGCTCGTGTCACGACATGATATTCTTATAAAATAATACATCCAACTGCCAATAAAATCAATTTGATCTATTTCCACATGCATTCCAGTTTCGTGCTCGTGAATAATATTTCCTATAAAATATGTGGTGTAAAGGATTTAGCTTTATCCCTTGACAGTGGCTATTTGTGGTGAAAAATTTACATCGTTGGGGTAAATTTCCATATTATTTTCAACCAAATGGCGCCATTTCCACATCACCTCGTGACTGGAATTGTACATATATGTATTTTTATAAATATTTATATTAATAGACTAATTTAGATTTGCTGTAAATATTGTTAGGGTGTGGAACAGATTGTTGTTGTGGAAGGAAATGATGAATGTTTCGATAAAAGTGATGTTATTTATTGCTTGAAGGGGAATAAACCACTTTATCAAGGAAACCGAAACATAACGTCTATTACCATATTGACAGAAAACCCCTCATCTTAATATATCTACATATATTTTAGTTGAAATACAAAATCAAAGATAAATTAACAATTAAAAAAATATATATTAATAGCAGCTTTGAATTTAATCTGTGTGATATTTTTTATTACAATACTTATAAACAATGCATTTTTTGATAAATATGACAAAGATGATTAAATTTACTTTGATTTTTTTCCATAAAAGTGACTAAAATGGACTAATTAGCATTGATAAAAAATAGGTAAATGTCTAGTAGGTTTAGGTAAGTATAAAATTAAATAATTATTTATGAATATATTTTTCTTAAATTGAAATCTTTTTTAAAACAATTCAGGATTTGCACATAAATGACTATAAAATGAAATAATTGTTAATGAATTTATTTTTTATTAAATTGAATTCATTTTAAAATAAGCATTTCTAGACATGGATAATTATATTTTGTGATAATTTTAATAGTTTATTCAGGATTTGCACAGAAACCATAATACAATTAAATAATTAATCAATAATTTTATTTTACTTGAATTGAAATCATTTTAAAATAAGCATTTCTAGACATGGATTATTATATTTTGTGATAATTTTAATAGTTTGTTCAGGATTTGCATAGAACTGTAACAATTATTTATAAATGATAAAAATAATTAGGTTTTTAATTAAAAATAACTTGCTATGTTTGATATGAATAAAACGCAAGAAAAATAGAAGGCTCTTTGAAATTAGATTAGTTGATATAATTGTATAATAAAAATCCATTAAATATATGAAAAGCTCCCAATTTTTGAGCACAAAAAACGTTTATCGTCTTTGGAAACATCATTTTAAAATGAAGACAATAAGATGATTTTAAGGTATTTTTATAAACAAATGTTATTTAGAGTGCCTTATATCCCAAATAATTATTTTAAAATAAGTTTCCTTCATGAGTTTAAAATATTAAATACCTATCCTTGTTTTATTGTGTCACGTAATGTAGAAGTCCTCTTTTCTATTCTTCCAAACACGTGATCCTTGAAATATAAATACACCGTTGTCTCTTCAACTGTAAAACAATTTATTTTCAACACCTTGACTATTGATATTAGTTGTCGTTGGACAGGTTTGTGTGTAATTAATACAATTGTGGACTGCATTCTCGGTGCGACTTTAATTAATGTATTTTTTTCATCGGTCGACCAACAGGACGGTTTATAATAAGTACATATAAAGCACAAAACACACTGTGGCTGTAAAATGAAGCATTTGGAAAGAGACAAGTGTCGATAAAAGTGGATTGTAGGAAATGGAAGTGGTTTGAGTCGCATTTGTAGATTGGATCTATAAAGGTGAATATTTAATAACATTCAGATGTATCGCCGATTCCAAGAGACACATGCAGCCGACATTCGCAAACCATAAATAAAGCCTCAATTTATGGAATCTCGATGAATGAATAAATAATATTTATATATAATATAATAAGCATCATGAGACTGGTTCCTTTCATTAGCGACATATTTAAAAACATTATTTTTTAACATAAATAATTGATGGAAAAATGTACACATTCAGTTTGACTGTCAGTTTTAACTGATCAGTTCAAACTGACACTTGGGTTAAATATATGAATGATTTGTGCAATCCACTCAAAATATTCCCGATTTTATAATATTGTCTACCTTTTGAGTTAGTATTGGTTATATTTATTAGATATGAAAAAGGCGAAATTCAACCTGTATCTAAAAATCTGTATAATAAATATTAATTTTAAGAGAATTTTTTGAATAAAAAAAAATCGCCCATAATCAAAAGCTCCCAATCTAGTTTACATTTAAAAAAATAATTAAAATATTGTTTTTTAACGGGTTCTCTTTAACCTAAGTTATAATATTTGACTATAACATCTAAACTAAGCTTCATGAATTAACACGTAACTATGACATGAAATTAACACGTTCTTGTTTCTAAAAAAAACAAATTTATAAAAACCCTTCTCAAAAATCCTCGAGGCGTATACAAAAATTAAAAAAAAAAATGAAAGTCTCAAGAGGAGAGATTAAGTACTCTTAAAATGCCGTAATTGTTCACACCGAAAACCCTAATAAGATACGATACCACTAATTAAAAGCAGTTGAATAGATTATGGTAAGTCATCTTTGGAGGATTAAAATTTTAAAAAAATATAGTAAAACGTAGCGTTATAATTATTTAAAGTGTTATTTTTTTATCTAGCAATTTATTTACGTGCCATAATAATTTATGAAAGAAAAAATATTTTCACATATGCATATATTACATTTTGTTAATTAATAAATAATATTTTAAACTTCATGGTTATGGAATTGAACGCCTCAATTATTCTCCATTTTGATATTTTCAAATTATGATTTAGAAATTTTGAATTTTTTACTCACAACAACGTGTTCATTCAATTCATTGTTTGTTAATATTACTAGTTACACAGGTCGACGACTTTACAATACAGGAAATCAGAGTAAACCAGGATCAAGACGATCGATCGGTATTTTATTAATATTATTCACGATCTTCCAGTCGTAATAAACGAATATTTTTCTTTTTTTTACTTGAGTGGGATTTGAACCCATGACCACACTATTTGTAGCCACGCGCCTTATCCTTATTCGATTTGATTCGAACTAAATGTACAAATATGTGTTAGGGTTTGGTTGAGTATTTCTTTATTATCTCTTTGGTAATATTCGTTGGTAAAACATATTCTTTGTCTTATATCCGGCAACGTGTAATATGATTACATTTCTTTCTTACAAATATGAGACTTTCTTGTCTGGTTACGAGATTATCGCTAAATTAAAAAGGGGTCGATGTGGAAGACTCCAGTACAGTCAGTAAACCACCCCCCAAACGGTGGCAAGGGATGGCAAAGCACGAGGGGGTTGAGCATATTTTATTTATGGAAGATTTTTTTCATTTCAGTCACGTAAATTCTGAATAAAAAGCTCGCGGCCTCGCCAACAGATTTGCTTTCCGCGATGACTTTTCCATGAATACGGAAAAAATGATGTATTATTCCAATACAAATTCTACTCTTTAAATATTAAACACCATATGTGCCGTTTATATGATCGACAAACAAAGACAATATATCACAATATGCTGTTTTTATTATCAATACCCTTCAACAACTCGACGGTTGTTTTTTATTCGAATCCAAGTATTTTATAGACGTATTCATAATTCAATAATAACATATTCAAAAATAAATTAAATACTATATGCCTTGTGTCTATTAACAATATATGTCATTTATTAATCAATACATTCATTTTCTACTTTATAATATAATTTGTCAATTAAAGGAACAGATTATTAATAAATAAATGTTAAAATATGCGAGAAATTTTAAAACTCCTTTTTATCAATTAATTAAAGTGTAATTTTAAAAAAATCGCCTCGATTATTATACTATATTTTATTTTATAAATATAATTATTTTATTATATAATCAAGTAATATTTGATTTCTGAGGATGAATATCTAATTTATTATATAACGTTATACACACAATAAATAATAGCTGTTTTTAGTGATAACATATTATAATTTTTGGTATGACAAATTAAGGCCTTTAAAGAGTACTCAATCTCTCATACTCTACACATTTATAAAATTAACTTTAATTTAGATTATTATTTATAATTTATAAATCAAGAAGACGTCAAAAATACCACAAAAACGGATATTATGTGACGTTTTACCATAAACGGTGCAACTAATTAGAGCCGTTCGCGGTAAATTGGGTTACATCAATTTGCTCAGAAACAAGATATCATATTTTATTCGACTTTGCGTATGTTTAAGGTTGGAACGTTAGAAACAAAGAGTTGATTGCATTTTTTATTTTATTTTTGTTGTGTGACTAATCAAAGCCGTTTGCGGTAAATTGGGTCATACTACATACGTAATGATTATTATATTAATTTAAGATTTTTTTTACGTACATAGTAAAATTTATATATACATAAAAGATTTGTAGGTCATTTTTATTACTATGAATTAATATAAATTTACATGAATTGTGAAGAAAGAGTCATTGTACAATTTAAGTTTGATAATGTTAAGATTGGTTTATTTTTCCACCCCCCAACCCCCACACAATAAATAATAACTGATAAATGTGTCTACAAATAAGTAAGTCGGCGGGGACACAATTTGCAAGTTAAATATGAATGTTTCTCAGTATTTTAAGGCAATCTTTTCAGTTTCCTTCAGATAAGCAAAGTCGCCTTCAGGAAATACAGCCTCATTAGCACATTTAATGGCTTTTCAATTTTATATTATTATATTTAAAAAGGCGAGTGCCTTCGTTGTGTAGATTTAGGGGAAGTCACCCCTTGTGTGTGTTAATTTTATAAGGAGAGGCGGCTTTATAATGCTAAGTTATTTTTTATGGCTTTCTTTAAAAATGGGAACCAGTTCAAAAGGATTTATTCAAAGAAGTGTTTGAAGTGTTATGAAATATATATGATGTGGTTTGACACTTTCATCCCCTTTCTCGATTCATACATATTTCAATACTTTAAAATCAATACAGAGTCAGATTCTTTATTAAATCGTCTCTTCTTTTTTTTTGGAAAAAATCTAACTACATTATTGTATTACCTCAATTTCCTTCAATAATTAAATAAATTACTTAATATACATAATATTATCAAACGAATATGATATGACATTAAAATTTCACTTATAAAATAAACTTTAATTCAGTTAAATAATAATTTTATTTTTATAATAAGTTATCAAAAATTTATTTTAACTATATACTTGATGAAAAAACCACATTAAATAAAAAAATAAAGCAAATCGCAAAATATAACCTAATCAAGCAGAATATAAAAAACATTAATAAATTGAAAGTTTCAATTAAAATTACTCTAGTTAGTTAGTACTTATTTTTAATAATATGAGTATATTTTTTTTTTCATAATTTCACTTTCAATTAAAAATTCATTGTAGATTATTTTAATTTTTTAATAATCAATATTTTAGTAGCTTTTAATAAAATATATAAATATAACTATTTATTATTAATTGATTATACTTATTCGGTCTTAATTATTACTTATTTCTAGGAATTTCACTCTGTAAGTTTATATGGTTATTATAAAAATAGGTAAATGGATGAATAAAATAAAGGAAGAAGGAAATTAGTATAATTATTGTGAAGTACATATTTTTTTATAAATTTAAATTGGTGGATATTATAACACTTATTCCACAAATTAATTCGTTTAAAAAGGCTGCAAAGTATATTGAAATTTTTGTAAATATATTTTTTTACTAAATGAAAACTCTATTGAAAATTAGTATGATTATCGTTAAGTACATATTTTTTATAAATATAAATTTGTGGATAATATAATACATTACACTGTCATTAAAGCATAAAATGGTATTCCACAAATTTTATTCGTTTAAAAAAGCTTCAAAGTATTTAAACAAAATTTCAACTAAATGATAACTTTATTGAAAAATTTGTATAATTATTGTGAAGTAAATATTGTTAAGTAAATTTTTAGATATTATATTCCACTCTTATTCAAGCATCAAATGATATTAAACAAATTAATGCATTTAAAAAGGCTTCAAAAGTATATTAAAATTTTTGTATTTATACATATTTTTTCAACTAAATGACATCTCTATGGAAAATTTGTATGGTTATAAATAGTAAAGTAAATATTTTTTATAAATAAATAATGTAAATTTGTGGATATTATAAGAAATTACACTCCACTGTAAAATATTAACTGTTGAATTAATTTACTAATTATTATGAGGAAAGATGATCTCTTTCTCCAAACTATTGCAATGGATTATCTTTAAGGTTATTTTGTAGATAAATAAAAATACACTTACGACAGCTTCTCAAGGTCGCC
>JAGTTH010002717.1:0-10106 GCA_022606485.1 Agraylea sexmaculata | reverse complement strand
AGCGGCAGGCATCTCTTGGAAGTTTGTCATTTCAGGCGAAGATTAATGGGCGCAAATGAAAATCCGTAGCCAGTTCGTTGTTTTTGAACCGGAAGTCGTAGCCCCGTAGCCCTTTTTGTTACTACGAGATTTCCTAGAGATTTTTTTTTGCGCTCCACAATCTACCCGTAGCATTTTTGACGTATCCGCAACCGAAGTTTGCTCCGTTTTCCGGAATGGAATTTTTCACTTTTAATTAACTACGCTCGCTCATATTCACACATTCGAGCTAATACACACAAAGAGTACATTCATATTGAATATTAAATTCCACATCAATATTGCAGTCAAATAGTGATTTTTAATAGCAATTATAACTATACTGTACATACATATGCACATAAGGTGGTCCGTGTAAATTTTGCATTTTTATTTTGCTATAAATAAATAACTAGTAATTTTTAATCATTCGTCTTTTATATTTGACAGTATGGAGCTTTATTTCTTTTATCAATAGACGCAGGGTAATTAGTGTATCAATCATCCCTTACAGCTCTTCTCAAATAATAGTACATTGGCTTCAAATAGTAGCTGCGCGGTGGCCAATGCACATCACTCTACTCATTGACTGTTGAATATTATTTTGTGCTTTTAAGCCCACCTGACTTTCTCTGATTTATGATGTAACTTTATATTCCTAACAATGCTAAAATTTTGACTAACGAATGCTGAGTAGCTTCTATTGTAGCCCATGGGCGTAAGTATGAGCGAAAGTATGGAGCGAATGTTAAAACTGCCGCCTTTGGGCGTAAGCAGCCAACTATTTTTTTTACACTTTTAGCAGAAGATTCATCGCTTTGGAATTGAGCTTTTAATATTTCCTTACGCTGTTCTGCATATTTTATCACATTTCACATTTTAGTAGTTACAACATAGCTGAAATTGATGATGGCATATATTTAAAATAATCAATAGTTCAAAATGCAAACATTGGAGAAACAACCCTGTATATCTACGTTGCTGATAATATTTATTGGGTTTGATTATTTGGTCGGAACCAACAATATTGTGTTTGCTTTAATTGCAATTGAACCAATACAATCCCCGCGGAAATGTCATTTTGTACCTGTTTACCATTCAATATTTATATATGCGCTCCATTGTAATATTATATAACGAACATCTGGTTAATGGAGTAGTTTTTCTGAAACAGCCAAAGAGTTAGTTTTGTCACTTCATCTTAAGCAAACTATGTCGCAATTTCAATATGGAAGCGGCTGGTTCGAGGCAACAACAAACTAGAAAGATTTCAGACAACTTCCTAATTGCTCCTACAAAACTGATTCCTTCTCTCTATGCAGACTGTCTTGAATAGTTTATTTGTACTCACATCCAATTCAATTTAATTAATAAAAAATAATATATACTACCGTATATTAAGACTCGGTCGAGTATATATTTTATAATTCATAAAGTGAATCCCTTTGACGGATTATAACATTTTGCAGTTTTGTATGTTGCATATAAAGAGACGTATTTTTTTATTTTCGAGCTTACAAAATCCTTTGTACAATAATATTCCGCTTTATCAGACAAGAACAGCGGTTTCCTGTGTAAAATCCGAAATCAAACGAATTAATTTGACTACTTTTAATTGGTGAAATAAAGTAAATCATGCTCTTATATTAAATTATGGTTTTAAATTATTAGATTGCTTGCCAAAGTTGTCAGTTAAACAACAAATTTAAAACATTATCTACTTATTAAAACTGACCAGATAGGTTGCAAGACAATGGGGGAAAAGAAATAAATCTTGCAATAAAACACATAGACCCCATTTATTTATAGGCAATAAATCATTTTAAAATATTACAATATTGGGAAATTTTAAAACAATCATAGATATATTTTGATTATAGTTAAAAAAAATCTTAATTGCGTAGAGTTTAGAATACTAAATGCATAATTTTGTGTAAAGACCTTCATATTTTATATAAAAATAGGCCATGAGAATCAGAATTAGGTATAAATCATAATTTAAAGATATGTACATCCAAATTATTTAGGGCCGTATCGTGAAAATATTAAAATATTTTTTATAATGAGTGGATTACCTAGTTTTTTAAATCCGGTCACCCATGGATAAATATTAGTGGCAGTCATATTTCATTTGGCTAATGATAATAATCTACTGTCATGCCGCATACATTCGATATAAATATTCCCGTCGCCTACAAGAAACCCAAATTATTTTATTAATTTTGCTAATACCCCCTTAAGATATTTTATTGATCGTCAAAGTTAAATGTTATTTAAAATCAATTTATTGATATTATGATAAAAATTATAGTACATTGCTACTGTTGAAATATGCAAAAGATATAATAAAACTGTATATTGAAATAGAACATGTCTGTAGAGTAATTACCAAAAGCAAAGACTATGTCTGTGGCGCCGCGACGATCCAATATAGAACAAGATGTATCACCTGCAATATTCTCTCACCACCAGCACTATTTTAATATAAATTATTATAAATATGTAGTGTAATATGTAGTAAGAAAGGGGGTGGCGAAGTGTTTAGTGCTTGTGCTTATGTGCAGATCGACCACGTCCAGGGGGCAACTACTATAAAGAACCCTTTGACTACCCCTGAACACATGCTAGATTCATCATCTTACCTTCTCTCTGTGTGTGTCAAGCTTTTAAATGGACTTTTACCTCAGTGACACACATTCAGGCAGCTGAATAAAATAATACAAATTTCATTTTGCATTCGGTATAACGGTGTCGTTTTTCATAAAATTTGCCAGCAAAATAATAATAATAATATAGACGCCACTAAAGTGCACTTCTGAAAGTATGAAGCTGCTTTATTCAGGCGTTGAAACGATGATAAATTACCTGCAAAAATTATTATACACTATCGTTTGTATCCTTATAATCGTACCGTTTTCACATAATGCTTATTTTGCATTAACTAAAATCGTAATTCAACCGAAATGCCTTTCCTATATTGCCCGCAATAAACATCGGCAATACAACGATCTGTTTCCTTTCGTGAAATATGCTCCTTCTGCTCTAATTCCACTTTATCGTCATTGTCTTTTTATTATCATAGCTTTGTGGTGTGCTTTATTGAGTTGTTGTGTGTGTTTTTATACCATTAACATGTTTATTATGATTGAATTTATTGCGTATTGTAAGCACCCCCTCGAATTCATAGGAGGTTTACTTATGACTATAATTATGTTAAATTAATACTTTATTCCAAAAACAGATGGTTTATTGCCTATGATATTATTGCATTAAATTAATTTATTATTTCCGTCAAATCATTTAAGTTCCTCAAAAGACCAGATCAATATTTTTTGCGATATTACTCAATAACGTATAATTATCTATAATAGCATATTACGATATCACCAATCTCAGCCATTTGCGATATTTTCTGCGTGTGTCTTAAGCTTGACAGTCACTCTACAAACAAAAGAAATAAAGAATATGAAATAATCTTTCTGTATAGTGCACCTGTAAAATGCACTCATTGGTCAGTAAAAACTACGAAGGATTTTTGTTAGATAATTATTTTTCATAATTATTCGACTGAGGAAAATTGCTTTACTTTATTTAGTATTCCAATGAATGAAATATATATACTATTTCCCAATGCACTTTTGACGGGTTTTTCCATTAGACTATGATTGATAATGACGTCACTTACTAAGCTACGACATATTTACTACGCATGGAAAAATCCGGCCCAAGTGCATTCGAAATGAGATTTTTTTATTCCAGTCTCTTAATTCTAGATATTCATTCAACCCATCCCCTATTTAAAATGGCATTGACTGTATTGTGTAGTGAATATACAAAAGATTTACAGATATTCGAATGGTCTCACGTGTGTATTTGGCATAAAGCAAACGGATAGTTAACGAACGGGTCGCGGTTGTAACGACGCCATTAATGGAGGTTACTATTGGAAATAGCTGCTTGTGTGTAAGTGGCCACCACTCATTATACCAGACCACTTCAGTTGGACCAATCATTATTATTATCACCATCACCATTCCAATAATACTAATTACAAACACCATAGTGTCTCTCGATAATTGTGGATTTATATTTGTCTTCAAACATCAGAACGCTATTGATTTCAAAGACTTATAAAAACAATTGTCTGAGATGTATAAATCAGATTTAAGATTAGCGTGGGTTTCAGATTTTAACTACATGATTAATGGTTTAAGCCAATGAGCTTATGTATGTATATATTAAGAATTCAATAATACTTTGAAAGACGTCAAAAACGTGGGAAAGAAAGATGAATTTGCCAAAAGTTTCGTATGACAGCCGCTCGAGGCGCTACTCTTACCACTCGTACTATTTATCTGTCACTTTTCGATCTTTCTAATAACATTACATCGCCTTTCACCTAATATATTACAATGTTTGATATATTCAACGACAAAAAAGATCTCACTATATAAACAAATCACATGATGTTTTTGTAAGAAAAATCCTGTTGCTCTCGAGTGTCGGATTATCGAACGTATTGTATTTCAGGAACTATAGTGTTGCAGGTGGCCACAGCTCGCGTATGAAAAAAATACGCTTGACATATGTCTATGAATATACATAAGTTCTTTGGTTTAAAGGCTTTGAAACACATTTATATAAATTAAGCTCACTGCATATTAGACATAACTCGTATTAAGATCAAATGAAAAGCCGACAAGAGAGATACAGCAGACAATAATTTAAAAGAGAAAACCATAGACACGGCACAACCATATATGTGCCAAAAATTATACCTCTTTTCTGTATTATCCCGCAGTCTGTTGACGTAAATAATTATTTAATTAATTTTTATGATCGAAATTGTATATATTTGGCCCGTTTAATTTATTTGTGATTTTATTTAAAAGGCTTTTTAATATTCTAGCTGCTAATTGTAAAATAAAAATAGTTTTATTAGTAACACATGGTTGTTTCGATGGTTATTCTATGGAGTGGTAATAATTAGTCCCCAAACAATAGTTGGTAATACCAAAAGCACTTGCTTCATAGTAGCAGTGCTTTGTGCACTAACTTGGATATTAAATTCACGTCATACGAGCTATGATATCCTCTTTATTGAAACACTCCTATGGCGAGCGATATATTTTATATTGTAGTCGTTTAAAGGCATCAAGTACTCAAAATAATTTAAAATATTCAGCTGATAATTTAAACATGAATACTTCTCTTAATACAGTTGTCGGAATGTCTGTTGGATCGCGATGGCGAATCTGAATTGTTTATTTGTATAAATATTCCGCCTTTGAACTATGCCAGGTCCAACTATTCGACACTGTGTCTGCTTGGAAATATTCCAAAATGGTAACTTTACTCGTTACCCACAATTTAAGGGACGTATTCATTACACTTAAGCTAGCTCTAAGAAATCTCTCCTTGGTGTTCTCTATTATTCTATCTTTTGGCCGAGCTTTTATTACGATGTATACTCGTCTGCTTGTAATAATAATATATTATAAGTTTCTTTTATATTAAGTATACTCTCGATTTAAGTATAATGCAATTCCCTTTAGTGTTCAAAGGTACAAAAAGTAAAATGTGTCGCTTTTCAATCGCACAAAATGTACATGTGACGTGCAGAGAAAACTTCAACTTTTCTACCAAATAGAAACAATTCCTAAAACCATTAATGTGTCAATAATACTAATATTTGTAGTTCGATTTTTCAAAAATATTCTATGCATACCCTTTTCTGTGTTTGTAGAGCAAAAGTAAATCTTTAGGCGCGACACAGACATATGTAAGTGCTCGTTAGCGCTTCTTGTATATCCGCCAATGAGAGAAATATAAACAAACACTAGCGCCAATCAATAAGCGCTCGTTCTCTCATTGGCGGATATATGAAAAAGCATAAAAATGTCTGTGTCGCACCTTAGACACATCCAAACGTAAACTATTTTACCAAGCCTTAATTGGTCACGCCACGAATATATATATAAGTTCTGAAATAGAATATTGAAAATATTAAAATGAGAATCTATTTTTAGTTAATAAAAAAATGTGAGTTAGACTCTTGGGTTCGATTCAAGGCGCCGGCAAAAATAGTATCTACTAGTGTCACTATGAGATCTAGCGTAGCGAACTAGATCTGAAGGACTCACTGCTGTGAATGGCCTGGGAAACCACTCCTGTGGCCTGGCCAACCCCTTTTAAAGGGAATCCCGTCACTAGGGAAAGCTTCACGGTATATAATTTGCTTATTTTTGCGATACCCCACCACCCCCTAAGATATTAGCAGTTAGTCCACCCTTTATTATATTTATTTGCTAAAATAAAATAGTATGGCAATAGATGGAATAAACGATGAGCTTTCCCAGGATTAGATTTGTGGGGGATAATGCTCCAGCAGTTAGATCGCAAAATATGGAATATATTTATCAAGTTAGTTAGTTGTGTTGCTCTGGCACTGAGTAATGAATACAGGTCCTGAGGAACGTTTGTTATTGCACTTGGCTAAGAGCAGCCAACTCTTCACAATGAAATATCATACAACAATTTGATACCGCAACACACATTCCGATGAAATTTATATACCAATATCCTAGATGTGTAAAAATAACCACGACGAGAAACAATATATGGTAGGCATTTTTATTAATCTCGAGGTATTTGCATAACAGGTTCGATGCGTGTGTTTTTGGTAGAATATAGTCACCATTTTCATGAAATTTTCCAAAGGGTCCAAAATAGAAATTTAATAACAATGGCCGGGGCGCCATATGCTGTTGCGTCAATCAGTTACTAACACGTAATTCATTTTTATAAAAATACATTATATTGCATTCTTTATTACAGTTTTAGTGAAAAAACAACATATGGTTAAAGCCAAATTAACGTTTATATAACATATCCCTTATAATTCATTAAGGATCAATTCCTTATGTACTAATTTTTATCATTGAATTAGTTATTACAGCAGAAAATATACGAATTTAACACAGTCCTTGAATTATTAAATCAAAGAATTAACATGCTGGTGTGTCGAGTTGATTTTTTCATGGATATTTATATTATACCTGTAAAAATTATAAGCAGGTATATTTCAGTTAAATGATAACTATTATATTATTCAAAATAACAATAGAATAGATTTTGATGAGATTGATTTCTTCGGGGTCAAAAACACACGACAATAATTAGTTGATGAATATTATTTGAAGTGCTTATTAATAATGTTTTTTCATCATTACCCGTTGGTTATTTTGAAATTTTTTGTTTTTTTTTCATAATATGACATACAATTTATTTGCTTAATCGGTTTTTTTGTGTCTTCTGAAGAATTTGTGACTTGTTCCCGCTCTTAAACAACCGATTCATTTAATCATTTTCATGTCATGACTTTTATTACTAATACAAATTAATATGTTTGTTACCATGTAAATTCCAAAAAAATCTTATTTTATTAATAAATATTTTATTTTGTTTCAGGTAAGTGTTGATTACTTTAATGTAACCAGTCTAAAATGTTGGGCGAGTACAATATATCCAACACTTTAAAGCAGTCACGGTTGATTGGGACAATTTCAATAGTAAACTTTGTAGGTATAGTTTATTGATTTCTTATGGGTGCAGTAAATTTGCCATGGAACATTGTGTAATTAAAATTATGAAGGCTTCGACGGTGGCAATTCCAGAGCACTGCGTCTGTCAACATGGGGCACAGTTGCAGTAATAAATAATTATATTTTATTGAGCTCTTAGACAGTATGTTCGGCTATAAACAATGCTACTATTGTAGTGGGTCATTGTAGTAATAGTTATAGTGGTTGTACCGGAGGTGAGTCAGTACGGTAGTAGTATTGTGTACCGGTTATCCCGGTTTTACCGGTTGCCATGGCCATACTGTTGCACCATTAACACTGAATTAGACACGACACTCTTATCTCAGTGCCTACCTCGCAAACTCTAATTGTCACACACTAGATAAAACTAAATAACTGCTTTCTCATACCCTAGCTTTGTTCTCAAATTACCGTTCACTTACTTTCAAACCCCTAATCCGATGCAGATTGCTCAAAATTTCAAGGATTCTGAGCAATGAGTTTATATATGTATATAGAGATGGCAATAATACTTGTAAAGACGACAAAGAAATGTGACGCACCAACCATACAAACAGGCCCCATCAGATTTAATGTGTGTTTATATCGCCTCGCCGTCTCGCTAATTCAAAATTCTATTGCGTGTACACAACGTTTACATGTAATTATGTTTGCCGGAATATCGCATGCCGCTTCTATAGATAAAACTTTATTTATTCTGAGGGTCGTCACAAGTAAATCGATTATATTTAGCATTAATTCAAGGCATAATAAATAAAATATTCTATAATATTGTGATTAAACGTAAAATACTAAAAATAGTTATTTGTCGAGGGTGGGTTTATGTCTGTAGAATTTTCCCAAAAAAATATATTGGATCGATTATTTCATACTCCAAAGTAAATAATTATTTTTAAAATAGTAAATTGATGAATGTAAAAATAATAACTCCAAATATATCCTGAGATTTTCATACTTTTTTAATGTATTTTGAATATAAAATATTCCTATTTAATAATTAAATTCTATAAGGGTTGAATTGAAATGAAAATAGTTTATTTTGAAATTTAATTAATTAAATCAAAATGCACAATAATACTAAAATTGTTATACCAAATGCTACTGACTCCAGATCATAAGGTTGCGTGTTTAAATCACGTCGGGGTCACCAAATGCAACTTTAAGTCATATATTTTAATGAGTGGAGAGAACAAGCTTCAGTTTAAAAAATATATTTTTCCATTCCATACGATTGAATTCGAAATCATTCAAATGTTATGTATATTTGCATTTGTCATATTCATCATCAGAAATTCAGAACACTATTTATCATTAACACACATTATTTTTTTATGTGTTTGTCAATCATTTATGTTTTTATTTCTTATGTTGCTTTATTCCAGCTAATTGATATCTCATATACGCATCATAGGTTTTTCTTAATAGAATACCATAATAATAGTAATGTCAATATATAAAAACAGCAGAAGTCGCCTTTGTATTGTGTGATATATAAATTTGGCTTATTCGTTGCGGTAATTTATGATCGGAATTATGACAAATAGGTTCACACTGTCACCTCTTCCATATTTGTATTGAATTCTATTTGTTTTATCGATACTCCATAATACATTCGAATACCATCAATTATTATATTATACACGCTTATGCTGTTTTATTTCAGTTGCAAAACTAACCTCCTCTATTTTAGAATATTACTCAAATCAAACACTCCACCAAGTATTTGTTGGATAATATCTCTATTTATTTGAAGCAGTTTAATCAACTAGTTTTTTTATAATAATAAAATACTTAACGTGTAATAAAATTGTACACAATATCTTTATTAAAATGTTTGAATTTCTGATTAATTCGTAAAGTAGAGAGTATAATGTCATGTCATAATAGTATAGGGTAGCAAATTAGGGTAAATGGGCACCATATTTTTTATTTAGTATTAATGTGCCTAAATTTCACACATATTAATATTTTTGTGAAGAAGAGAGAGTATTTTAAACAAATTTATTTTATGAACTTTAACTAATTTGTTGCAAACAGCCTTAGTGATTTCCTGATATAATATAATATTATAGTTTTGCGATGTGATAATTTACAACCTTTAGTGTGTAATTGGTCGCCTTAAGTGTAACATTTAGGCGCGGCACAGACATTCAATAAAGTAATGGATTCCCAGGCATACGTGACCGTAAACATACACCGTAAATACGATAGTAGAGTTACTTAGCTACACTTATGATCTGTTTTTTGTTAGTTAATTCCCCGTGTGAGACACTAATTATCAAATAACCGATCAAAAATACCCCAAAACAACTCTATTAGCATCTTTACGGTGTACGTTTACGGCTACGCACACTTAGGAATCCCGAGCTTAAAGGAACAAGCGCTTGCACTGATTGGTATTTGTTTACTTTTTTTCTTATGACCGGAGATACGAGAAGCATCAAAGAATATACTCACATCTGTGCCGTGCCTTACTTCACACAT
>JAGTTH010002715.1:0-38059 GCA_022606485.1 Agraylea sexmaculata | reverse complement strand
GAACAATCTTATAACATAATAATACATATATTTTTTTATATATGCATTCAGTGATTAATGTAGATGTTTATCATATAATGTTTTGTATACGTATAAGAGAGTTTAAATAAAATAGTACAATAATCAAATATGAAAACAATATTATAAAGGAATTCGTCGCAGAGTTCGAATGCATCAAAGCACTTAGAATAAGCTTGAATAAATATAATATTATTAAAATAATACAATCACTGCACTGTTGGGGTGCTTAATACATATTATTTTGTATTCTAGCTTTCTTCATATAATTTTGGCAACAGAATAAGTATAAAAACTATGAAGTACTAACATATTTATTGTGATAAGAAGAAACATTTTTAATCAACTAAAAAAGTTCTTATTATATCTGCCTTTTGATAATATCATAAATTGACTGGTCAAAATGTACTTTCTATGAAATGATAGGCGTAATTAAAATAACATTTCAATACAAAGATGATATTCTTTATAAATTATTAAAATCTTACCTATTAAGAGTACGAGGTGTGTTGGGAACGTTAATCTAAAATGCCGACATATAAAAGCGTGTAAATTAAAGCATTATTTCAATTAGCCACGGCATATTAGGCACTCGAGACATAAAGCCTTCCTTCTGGGGATTCTCTTTTAAAAATGGGATATCTTGGTGTATGTAAAATGAGCTTAATGTTTGTTTAACGACAGAACGCAGTAAATTAGGAGGAAGTGTGAGGAGAACAAAGTGAGTTGCGGCAGGTGAACTCACTTTATTACCGTAACACCTGACGCGTATATCCTTAATATACGGGAAAAACGATATAACTATTGCAAATTTATTTTTTAATAATATACTTTATGGTTAAAAATTTAGCAATACAGAAGATAAGAATATAAAATGTGGCATATTAATTAGACTAAACAGTTTGTAGAAGAGTCAAAATTCAGACATGCACTTTAATGCAACAGTTTCAATATCATGTTTCGATACAAATCACAGTTACTTGCAGTATGTCATTAGAAACATAATTAAAAAAGGCAGATTGTATTTAAAAAAAATCCATATTATAGATATACAGTAAATATTGCTACTTTTAATTAAAATGTAACCTTTAATAACAAGACAATGATCATTGTGTTAAAATAAGTAAAAAGACCAAATCTGTAAACTTAATTTAACCAATTATACATATTTAAAAAAGAAATTGTAATATATGTATATAAATATACTCTCCATGATGGACTTTTAATCAGTATCCTTAGTCAAATAAATGTTTTCGTTTTTCTCCCATTTTATAAATAAAAAAAACCTGCTTTTGTTGTATTTATCAAAAACTAAAATATTGCCAACTTTTTACCGAAAACCGAAAAATAATATTAAAGTATTTTTTTAATAATGTATACTACATCTACAATATGTCTCAGAAGTTTATTTATAAATTAATTATTAAATTTTCTACTTGTATACTTTTTGCTGTGGACCAGCGCGTATATAATAACATTCTGGTACAAGCCTATTTTTTTACCCCATAACCTATTTTGAATCTTTCCTGTCCTAAAAACAAGGTTTTCCCGCTAAATGTGAAAGAAAAAAATTTCTCAAATATTTGTAGTTCCGTTAACATAAGCATTTTAGTCAAATGTAGGTAGCTTTAATGTATGAGGATTAATTATTAAGGCCTCTAAAGCACAGTATAATATGTATGCATACACATTTGGTATTAATACGAATGTTAAACGCCCACTAGACATTGAGATAGTGTACTAATTTGTATAATTTATTCTTCACTGTATCAAAATAATATCAGTTTTCAAATGAAATAATTTTTAATTATGTATTTTTAATATTAGAAATAAATTTATTGAATTAAAAAGAGTATGAATATTGTGTAGTAATAAGAATGCACCATCAATTATTGTATTGGCTAAGCCTACCACCCTTATAAGCCTTACAAATTATACTTCACCCCAAACTAAAGCCTTCCTTCTGGGCGCATCGAGATGTTAGCCCCGAAGGGATTAAACCGCATTTAAACTTGCTACTAAGCCGTTTAAAAATATCACAATTTCAGTATTTAAAATATTAATTAATAATATATTAATGGACCGAGTGTGAGTTGAGGTCGTTTTCGTAGCTGCAACCGAATCCTTTGAAGTCACTAAATCGAACACGTTTGTCATTGTTACTAGTCCTTTTGACATTGGGACTTATTGACTTTGGCCACGACTAATTGTTTCTAATTGATTGGAACCAATCACCTAAGCCATTTCTGTCAGAATTATTTTACAATCTACTATATATATTTTAATAGAATGCACTTAATATACAGAGTTGCTGTCTGGGGAAAGCTTTAATGTCTAGACTCAATGTCAACCTTTAAACGTATACAAAGCTTATTCTATTCAAGAAATCGATTTGGATAATTAAATATAATTTCTTAATTGGTGACTATATTTTAAAGTGACAGATTCTACGTCACCGTAAATATAATAGGTACACATGATCGGTTTTTTGTTATTCAATGCCTCATCTGAGCCTCGAACGAGTAATCAATAAAAAAAACGATCAGAAGTACAGCAAAGCAACTCTATCATCGTCTTTACGGCGCACGTTTACGGCGACGCACGCCTAGGAACCCCAACCTTAAGGGAGGTAGAGTAAGGATTTGAAGGATACTGTTGAGTGTGGTATATTTCATGAGGCTATTACATGGACATAGTATCGCTTTAAAACAATGGGTGTAGTTAAGTGATTTTATTAGAAATAGCTTATGTATAGTGGAATAGTGGTATTAGAGTAGAGTCCATTGTGGAAATGTGCACCGATATGTCGTAGAGGACTACATACTTGGAGTAGTATGTCCTCTTCTCTACACTACATTCACACTATATCCAGATGCCTGCCACCTTACTGAAGACCTATTCACACCATTCCGCATTCCTCATTATATTACACTGTATTAGAGCCTAGCTACATTATGACACAATCGGATATATGCAATAATTAATTCATTATTTGGAGGATTAAAAACAGTTCAATTGCACCTGCACACACAAGCTGATGTTGTGTATTGTATTCATACATTTAGTGTGGTTTTGACATTTTACATACATCATGTCAGCGTAGTGTAAACCAAGCATAAATAGCCAGTCAAATTAGTAAGAAAAGGGGGCAAACCACGTAATTTGAGCCCAAAAGCTGTAATTATAAATAAATAAATAAAAATATATATATTTATATATATATATATATATATATATATATATATATATCATATATATATATATATATATATATATATATATATATAATGAATCATAAAAGGAAGGCATGAACCATCATCACCTTGCCATTACAGGAAAAACCTAATGTGGTTGGGCAATGATGGACATTTCTCAATATTATAGAAAAAAGCTGAGAAAAATGAAGAAATACAACAAAAAATATAACATATTATAAAAAATATAGAGAACATCATGATTGCTTAAAGTTAAGGAATTCTTTCATACTTCTCATGAATGCACAGTAGGGCATTACAAATATGTCATTTTCCACCCCACTGGCATTCCATTCATACAAAAGAACTATGGACCTGGTTAATGGGGAGTGACGGAGTATGTTAGTATGGGTCCTAGGTGTTGCAAGCAAGGAGTGAGAGCGACAGCGCGTATAATTCTCGGGGACAAACAAACTGATGCGACTAAGTATATCTGTAATTGATAACTGGCCTATATAGGGTTTAGAATGTGTTAGTGAGCGGGCACGTTCGAATGTACAACATAATATTACATGACGCTTCTATAGATAATAGTTCATTGGATACACGTCTTTATTGTTGTTAATTAGATTTGCATTACTAGAGGTTCTTATTCTATACAAGCTTCGGTCCGTTCACATAAAGACGCGTAAACTTGGATTGATCCCCCTTTCAGTTATGAAGTAATAGGTCAGCTATGTATTAATGTTGATTGGAATGGTGTGAAGGTGGTATATTATGCAATATTGTATATATTAGTGAAGTTGTATGGAAGTATTGGATGCATGCATGCAGAGAATAGTAGACACGGACACACTGGACACAATCCCAGCACTTGCGATTCTCAAATCGATGTGTTTCCGATACAAACGCATTTGCATTCTTAACACCTATCCAATAGATTTCGATAAAACATTATATAAACTATTCCGAAAAATTTACATACGACCGATTGAAAACAAAATCGACTTTTAAATGACATTACGATCGTGCGAGCGCAACATTCAATATACGATGTAGGCATCTACTAAAAAAATGGTCTTTTCACATATTGAACACTTTTAATTTAAAATAATACATAAAAAATTAACCAAGATTTAGCAGTTGTTAAACGAGTTATTATCTACCCAATTAAATACACATTCTAATTTACATGTCAGTGTGTAGTTCAACATTCAATATACGATGTAGGCATCTACTAAAAAAATGGTAAATTCACATATTGAACACTTTTCATTTAAAATACTACATAAATAATTAATCAATATTTAGCAGTGATTAAACGGGTTATTATCTACCCAATTAAATACACATTCTAATTTTTATGTCAGTGTGTAGTTATTTACGATAAGTTGGGCTAGAACATATTTTGAAAAACAATTTTACTTGCTATCCCATATTTATACATTCATAGGTTTATATTTTTTCTCCAGACTTTTATCATATATTATTTAAATATCTCTTATATCAACTTAAAATGTTATTAAAATTATCATGTTATTTATAGGTAAAAATATTTATTACTGTGTACACCACTCTGTAAGTCTAATTCATATGATGTTTTGTATTATGAAACTATGTCAAATTCAAAATTATGAATACTTGAATAAAAAATGTTAAATTAAAGATAGTTGTTCTTTATTATTTTCCTCATTATCAAAAATATTATACTCATAGAAATAAAAAATGTTAAAGTGTATTTTTCACAAAAAATAATACTCATAGACATAAAAAGCCACTTATATTAAATACTAATTGAATGTTTACTAAGAGAACAAGTTGCTTGGATTTAGATGTAAGATTACAAGGAAATTTAGGTTTCTGTTTAGATATTAAAGTACAAGATGAAACGATGATATGTACTCATTCTTTAAGAGTGTTGATTTAGTCCTGCTTATTAGCGATTCAATACCTTGGATCCCAAGATGGATCAAAAGCAGGAAGTATACTATCTGTAATACAATTTGGCAATCTAAATATAATTTATAAGTTAGTTAAGTGCTTATAGGAAACTAGGGTAATTTTAATTGAAATTTTCAATTTGTTAATGTTTTTTATGTTCTGCCTGTTTTTTTAATAGGACGTTTATCTCTGAGTTTTGATTTCATTGTTGCTTTAAAGAAGTTTTAAAGATTTTTTTTATTTTAAAAATGAAGTATAAAAATGTGGAAATTGTTATGCATTATCAAATTAAATACACCTAAAAATATATTGAAATTATTTAATATTTTGAAATGCTCTGATTTGTTTTTAATACGAAGATAATAAGTTGTTTGTTTTTTCATTCGAAAGAAGTTTGAAATTTTATTAAAATTATTAATAAAATAATATAACGCGGTTTTCATATGATGACAACACTCATCACAATATTTAAAAAGCGAGTCTCCTGATAAATACTTTTTTTGAGAATTTTCATTTATTATGCATTATTAAATATCTCTAAAATTATTTTGAAATTAATTTAATAATATTATCATTAAAATACCCGTTTCGAGATTTTAGATATGTATTAATTATGATTAAATATTTAAATTGAATTATTTATACACCTGGCAACACTTGTCCGTCAAGTGTCAAAAAAATTGAATTGAATATATAAAATTTTACAGATTACGATTAACTACCTTCTATTGACAGAGACATGAAATGTGTTATAGATAATTGATGAATCTACATTAGTTGCCGGTCAAATAGGACCATTTTACTATTTCGAAAAAGCCCCATTTTATAGTTTAAACAATCATTGAAAATGAACATTTTTTGAAGTTTCATACATTTCGAACTAAACTGACAGCAAACATATTTCAAACGAAAGTATACGATATCTCGAAGGTATTCGATACATATTAGGGGCTATTTTCGCATATCTTCAATAATCAACAAATTTAAATGCAGTCTCACTACCAAATATTCTATTCCATTTTGAATATATGGCTCAGTTCCACAAAGACTTAAGAGCACACGGAATTTTAATGCTTGTACCCTGATATATTAAGGACTATTTTTCTGTATATAGCGACTCTGTATACATACGCTGAGGATATTTGAAAGATTGATCCGTACAGACAGACATACAGACAGACATACAGACATATAACATACACACAGTTAGACAATTATATATATTACTAGGGTAATTTTAATTGAAATTTTCAATTTGTTAATGTTTTTTTATGTTCTGCCTGGTTTTTTAATAGGACGTTTATCTTTGAGTTTTGATTTCATTTTTGCTTTAAAGTGTTTTTTTTTATCGATTAGAAGAAATTTTTGATTTTAAAAATGAAGTATGAAAATGTAATGCATTATCAAATTAAATACACCTAACAATATTATGAAATTATTTAATATTTTTTAATGCTCTGATTTGTTTTCAATACGAAGATAATACGTTTTTTGTTTTTTCATTCGAAAGAAGTTAGAATTTTTTTATTAAAATTATTAATAAAATAATATAACGCGGTTTTCATATGATGACAACACTCATCACAATATTTAAAAAGCGAGTCTTCCGATAAATACTTTTTTGAGAATTTTCATTTATTATGCATTATTAAATATCTCTAATATTATTTTGAAATTAATTAAATAATATTATCATTAAAATACCCGTTTCGAGATTTTAGATATGTATTAATTATGATTAAATATTTAAATTGAATTATTTATACACCTGGCAACACTACGTTTCAAATGTCAAACAATTTGAAGTGTATATATAAAATTTTACAGATAACGATTAACTACCTTCTATTGACAGAGACATGAAATGTGTTATAGATAATGGATGAATCTACATTAGTTGCCGGTCAGATAGGAATAATTTACTATTTCGAAAATGTCCCATTTAATAGTTTAAACAATCATTGAAAACCAACATTTTTTTACTTTTCATATATTACGAACTATACTGACAGCAAACATATTTAAAACGAAAGTATACGATATCTCGAAGGTATTCGATACATATTAAGGGCTACTTTCGCATATCTTCAATAATCAACAAATTTAAATGCAGTCTCACTACCAAATATTCTATTCTATTTTAAATATATGGCTCAGTTCCATAAAGACTTAAGAGCACACGGAATCTTAATGCTTGTACCCTGATATATTAAGGACTATTTTTCTGTATATAGCGACTCTGTATACGCTGAGGCTATTTGAAAGATTGACCCGTACAGACAGACAGACAGACAGACAGACAGACAGACAGACAGACAGACAGACATATAACATACACACAGTTAGACAATTATATATATTATATGTCATAGTTGATCATTATACAAACTTGTTACGGAGATTTTTTTTTCATGCTGTAAAATAATAAAAAAGGTTATTTAATCAATCCCTTCCCCACTTTCTGATAATAAATGCCTCCACAACAGCACAAATATCGATTGTGGGCCAGCGAGCTCTTATTGTTAATTATTCTGAAAGTTTATCCATGGGACAATAAATCCGTCACGGTGTACAATGGGCGAGTTTGCAACAATCGTCATCGATAAAGCTGGTGAATATTTGGAGCAGTCTCACCTGGCGAGGCCCTAAAAGCCTAAAACTTACACCTAGCTACTACAATCGACTACCAGGTGAAATACAGCCTTTCCACTACTACTTCTATGAATGAGTCCCCTCGTCTCTCCTGAAAGCGATTCGCTATCAAATAAATCGTCACCGTTACTTCCCTACAAAGGATCACTGTACAATAGGAACCTGTATCAATTATTCACGTCCTATCATTATTATAAATATAAACTATCGTGTTCTATAATAACAAATAACGTATTTGGTAAATCAAAAGATATAGCAAGTATAAATATTACACAAAGGTCGAAAATTATTAAAAGTGTTTACCTTTTTGTGGAATCCACAATTTTAACGTAATAACGCTAAGTGACGTTTTATCATGAATAGAACTGTAGTTTTCTCTGTGAAAATTAAATTTCACTAGGTATTTTAATAATATGAACCTTCTCAATTCAAGCATGTTGCTTCCTACTGCTATCACATTCCATTAAGATAATAAAAGAGTACTGAAAGTTACATTTAGGTATGTCAAATAACAAAAAACTTAAAGCTATACAAAGTTAAGTTTTGTTGCAAAAAGCCCATAAATCCATTAGTGGGTTAAAGAAATATCTTATTTTATAATTTTCACAGTAATTTTATTACAATGGAAAAACAAATAATAAGATAAGATAAGATATGTACTCATACTCTGTCAAAAAAAAAATTGATATTAGAAGAGATGCAAATGAATTAATCGTTTAGTAATAATTAACTCTTTGTACTTAGAATTCATAAATTTATTTAATCGATTATTGATTTTCATAAATCAACATCCATATTTAACGAACAAAGAAATTAAAATCATACTTGCAAAATTGGAAATGGAATGGATAGGGGCTGTAAAAATATTGTATATTTTACTAATGATTAAAAAATGAATCACAATTAATGAACAAACTAAATATAGATTTATACTTTGTACAAACAATTAAAAGTGCAAAGAGAAAATAAAAATAAATCTATAAACGTGAATTCCATATCAAACCGGGCCAATTTATAAAAGAGTATTGCGTTATTATTAGATTAGTTCACTGAAAAACGCTGGTTCATTCAAACTTATTTAATTGGTTTCAAATATTTTATTTGTAGTGTAATATTTTATGGCAGAAATATTTTTTCACGAAATGCCGTATTTTATGTAGTGATACGACAGCTCGTGATTTAGTGAGGCATAAGGCCAACAACATTCCTTCTTCACATTTGCCCTCTTCTTTAATTTTATACAAACCCCAAATATATATTACGTGGGAGGTTTTTTTTGTGGTAGAGCAATTTTTAAACTTGAAATCGAAATAAGGTTTTTTTCAAACCGAGGTCGTTAATCAAAGCGCCTCTCAAGAGACGGATACATACATCATATACAAACAAGACGAGATGATTTTCTTTAAACAATACGAGCGAAGAATAACAAACATTAAAAGCAATGTTTTATTTATATATAAATGATAATATTAATAATGTGATTAAATATGATGGATGCCCGTCTTATTACTTTAGTCAGACAATCGAGATTAGGCTACGATGAACATTAATACTACGCATTCGTAGGCTTTCTTATCATCCCTCGTATTATTTCATCCAATTTATCAAGCTGAAAAATGGTTCTATTTTCATTATAAGATCTTATAGATATAGAGGGTCCCTCCAATTATTAAACAGGTTTTTACGCCTCGTCAAATATTCATCGGCACTTTCACAAGCCGAAGATTTACGCAAACTTTATTGAAGAGCTTTCCTCTATAAGAAAACTACGCCATTTGCTCCTTTTAATTATCGCTAATTTAAATTGGTTTTCGCTCTTGAAATTCTAAAGCATTACAATCTCAAATATAATCTACAAATAAAATGAAAGCTTTTTTCGAGTGTGCTGTGACAAATGACACATGGTTTTAATTTATTATAAATGGATCAAATATATCATTGTTGGTAGGAAAGTTTGCATTAGGCCATGGCAAGAAAGGAAGTAGTGAAAACTTTGTGAAACGTTACTTCAGCAATGTGGCCAACTCAAACAGAATGGAATCTGGATATCCTCAAGTTGAAGAACCTTTTTCAACACCTGCTTCAACACTTTAACAGCATATAAGGGTGCAAAATACTACATAATATTAAGAAATCAATACGTAAATATGTATTTGTATATGATAATATACGGGATGGGCATTTAAAGTGAAGATATTATAAGGAAGGTGAGGAATATTGAACATACTACCGCTATTAAAAGTGATTCCAGTGATTCACAATATTGCAATTGGAATAAAAATCCATCGCTAAATGTTAAATACTACTCTGAGTGTATTTGATATCTTTACAATAATAACTCAAGCTAAACAGAATAACACGTCTACGGAGATATTCTAAAGATGATTATACTTTTGTATAAAACGCATTTATTCCAGAGATATCAAAAGGGGAGAAAAAACACTTTGTTAACAAGACCTTTGATTTCAGCACTCTCCGTTTTATGAATTATTTTTGAAGCGTGCAGCAAATCCTTTGTTATTTTTCTTTTGAAGGTGAAATAATAGTAGTAAGGAGTCCTTCTTTTCTGTGGATCAGATTCTCTCGAAATACTCACACAACTTCTACAAGCACGTCAGTATATTATATAATATTTATTAATTAAATTGATAAAAATATATAATGTGTGTCGATTTACTACAAACAAGGTGTACGAGGGGAAGTATATTTTGGTGCAAAGGAAGCATGAAAGGAGCGGAAGAAGGACGGGGAGTAAAAAAACGGAAAATAGAAAGAAAGCTGCACATTTATATGGAATATATAGTAGAAAAGAAGGGACCACCTTCAACTGTCAAAGGACTTGAGCCGAGTTATTGTTGAGAAGTTACTAACAATACGAAGACGCCTTGCACAATGATAACATCCACCAGAATACACGTGTCTCGATAAATACGTTTTTCTGTATAAATATCGAGAAGATCGCTGATTCTACGATATAAGAATATTATATATATATATATATATATATATATATATATATATATATATATATATATATATATATATATATAATATTGTAAAATGAACTTACGTGTCCTCGAGACATATTTGGTTTTATTTACATGTCTTATGATTGGGTTAGTCGGGAAGTTAGTCATTTTAGTGTAATGTTTTTTACTCAAATCTGCGATATTTGCTTTGATCATTTTTAACTTAATGTCCTCGTGGACTTCTTTTAGAAATGTTATATATATATATATATATATATATATTATATATATATATATATATTTGTTAAATTATGTAATGATCTATAATAATTAGAAAACAAATGTTTTATTTAAGTACCTACATAAATAATATATCAAGTGAAAATATTACAAAACATACATTTGATATAAGAATCTAAATATGGTAATTGCACTATGAAGGACTAATATTGAGCATCATATTAATTTGATTATTATAATTAAAATACTCTTAATATGAATAGTCCAGAACACAACAAAATTGTGTACAAACAATTTTTGTGTTAGTTAAATAAATTATAAAATTAAATATGATTTATTAATCGTAGACTTGCGATATTGTGTAGTGGTAATAATAAATTGGTATTTTTCAGTTAGATACTTTTAGTGCAATATCTATTTCTGAAAAATCCCCAGTCGCCGTGAAAAAGTGCAATATTTTCAGTTTAGCCAGAGGGCGAAATCTCACCCGCATTTATCTACAGGAAGTAGGCTTCTAACAACACCTGAAACCAACCTTATAAATGCCTCAGGTAGTAATAATAAAAACAATTGGGTTTCAAATTGTGTATTCGTAAGCATTTGATAAAAAATCAAATGTAAAAACAATCTTTCGCCAAATAAATTACAGCGTTTATTATCCATAGAGACTATTTATGCTGATGATTATTCAAACATTTTAATTTATTGAATTGTAATATGACAAAAATATTAATAAAATTATAACATTACATACATACATATCAACGGCTGTAAATTCAGTGCTTTAATTAGATATTTGTATTTATTTGTTTATTTACGCCCCGAGGAGCTTTATTATTTTAGAGGGGTTTTTATACACAACAACGTGTTAATTGTCTGTCGGTGACCTTAACTATTACTAGTTACACAGGTCACCGACTTAATAATCAGTATTTACCTTACAATACAGGAAATCAGAGTAAACCTCTATCAAGATGACCGATCAGGATTTTATTAATATTATTCCCGATCTCCCAGTCGTAATAACTGATCAAATCAATTTAAAAAAAGTTTACTTGTGTGGGATTTAAGCCCATGACCACAGTATTTGTAGCCATGCTTCATATCCTCTGAGCTATTATGCTATTGTAATTAATAAAAGGTAGAAGACGTTTTATTTTATACATTTCAGTTTAACATTATGAATTATTGATTCTTTCAGCGTTTATGTTAAATTATGAAAAATAATTTAGACAGCTGATGTATTCTATAAAAAAATATATCTAAACTAAATATTAGAAATTATTTGACTTTGAAATTGCTCCATACATAATTCATAACCGACAGAAGCGTTTTTTTAACATTCTTTACAATATTTAGCTTCTAATTTCTTATTTGATTATAATTAAAATATATGAATAATGTACCCAGATGAAGAAAAAAAAATTTACCCATTCGCGGCGTAGATAAGTGCAAAATATAAATACAGTTTTCGATTTATTATAGTGGGTATGTATGTATATACAAAAGAATAAGATAAATACAAATTGCAATAATTATTTTTAAAAAATCTTCATAAAGACATATTGTATTTATTTAATGAAAAATATATTATTCAATAGAGTGTACACTAGTTTCGGCTTTGATAGTTCATCTTTATTTTTTAGTAGAGCGCACCTCGTTTATATCGTTCTCTTTTCGATATATCCATTTCATAATAGTGCACTCAACTCAATACAGCCTTCAAATGAAACCTTTCCCATTCAGATTTTTTCGGAAGCGCCGCCATTTCGATTCTGGAAACTCGTTTGATGCACTGTCATTAATATTTTCATATCCGAATATAAAATATATGTACTATAAATACGTTCACACATATCACTTGGCAAGTTGGCTTAGCAATCTTAACGCTTATATAATATTAAAAGACTTGAAACACACGGTTAAAAAGCGACCCGAACTCACTTTCAGAGACGATCTAAGCTTAAGACGTCGAACAAAACTTTTAAGCCTGAACAGAAAATCTCACACTCCCGTTCTTCCAGAACAACTCCGTCTGAAAGCTGCATCCCTCAAATTATATTACAATAAATTATTCACAAACAACTCTGAAAGCTCTTCAATTATCGATCGATTAATCTTTTTTGGTCTACTTAATTCAGCATTGTAAATGTGAAAGAATTAAGCGTCTTTTACCATTTTTTTTTAAATTTAAAGTATGTTACAATAATACGGATAAAATAATGATAAAGGATAATTTCTTAAAAGTAATAAAAACCATGATCTTTATTAAAAAATAATTGCAATACTAAAATGTTTGTATTATTAAATTATTTAGCCGTCTTATATGTTGTTTATTATTATTAAAATCATTACATTCAATGATATCATTTAAAAAAATTATGCATAAATATTTTTTGTATATGTATTGTAATATATTTGTTCGTATATTGAATCTTCTCCAGACTATTTGAGCAACTATTCTCGACACCAGACAGCCTTGGAAGTTTTACGATATCTGCTTTTTAGAGCGGAGTATTTTTCCCCGTTCTTGTATTTTTTGAAGTCTTATTTGCCATGGTGTTCGTTAAGGTTTGTTCTCAAAATCGATTTTACCAAGTCCCTGAGGTAAATGATACTCAGCATTTTGATAAATTGACCCAGACATCCCGCGGGTACCAAAACCGGACCCTATCTTTCAGACATGGTTGCTTTTCCTTCCTTCTTCAATATATTATATCTGGTAAAGGCCTACCACAATCACAACTTAAAACAAACCACCCTTTCAACTCCGATGAACACTTGTAAAATTATGTTTAAAACCCGCCACTCTTGAGAGAATTTGAAGTAGGCTTATTGAATACTTAACAGGCTTTTTTAATATTTACAGTCAGTTACGTCCAGACAGCCGTCTTGTACACACGTATATTGAAGTGCTCCTTGCATGGTTAAGCAAATTCGAAAGTGTCAAGTACACAAGTGTCGCAACTACCAAACCGGTCTGCCGCCCTGCGACCTCTCCTGATAACGAGCTTGCCGCAACGCCGCCAAAATCCACTTCACCATTATTATCAGGTACCATCGCTCCTTATCATAGTAACATATACTCATTAGTTAACTCGTAAACGTAATGGCTCAAACGACGATCGATGGGTTTCTTTTACCAAAGAACCCGATCAAACGTCCAAGACCTACTACTCCTACTTCCATTCCAAAACAAAACCAATTTAAGTCGCTGGGGGAGGTAATTTTGTCATCCGATAAGGATGTCAAAAAACCTCCCCCGTTATATCTCAAATCTTCAGGGCACGGTGAAAACTTGACGATTGTCAAGAAATTCATCAATAAATTCCAACTACATTACAAACCAAACGGACAAGTCAGAGTCCAAACCAGCAATATCACTGATTTCAGAGCCCTTAAAGCGGGCCTGAAATCATTAAACAAGGAATTTTTCTCCTTTACGTTAGAATGTGACAGACCTAAAAAATCTGTCATACGAGGCCTGCCTCTGCTTCCTGTAGAGGAAATCAAGCAGGACCTTAGCGACAAAGGATTTAAAATAATAGACGTGTTCCTAATGAAAGGAAAAAATGGCTCCATTACGAAGTCACCCCTATATTTAATAAATCTCAGCAATGAGACAAATATGAGTGACTTCAAAAACACTACTAATATCTGTCACTGTAGAGTGACAATTGAAAAATACTCTCTTGGGAGAAATTCTATCACGCAATGTTTCCGTTGTCAACAGTGGGGACACGCAGCATCCAACTGCAACAACGCATTCAAATGCGTGAAATGTGGCGGCGATCACCAGACTTCCACATGCATAAAGGATGCCACTTCCCCCGCAAGATGCTGCAATTGCGGAGGGGACCACACTGCAAATTACAAAGATTGCCCTGACAGACAGAAGCAGATCAAATTAAGATCTACCCCCAAGCTGCCAGCTGCGAGACCGGCCACCCAGCGTGCACCAGTGCCGCCCCCGAACATCGTCAACGGACGCTCCTGGTCCCAGGTTGCTCGTGGACCAATGGCCGCCCAGGTCATCTCCCCGTCCACATCTCATCACGTGACTGACCTGTCATGGGCACAGATTGCCCAAGGTCCCACCACCACATCTACTGCGAAGAACATTACCGCCCCAATCTCTAGCGCTGATATGCCGATAGGAGACCTGATGACTCTTGTATTGAAGGTTCAAGAGCTTCAGCGGAAGCTAAAGACATGTCAGACAAAGAATGAAAGGATATATCTCATCATGGAGCTCGCCGCATCGCTTGATAATGTCTAAGGTTAGTCACTGTTCTAATATTAAGATTGTTGCTTGGAATTCCCGGGGAATTTCAAATAAATTCGACGAAATGATTGACTTTATGTTAAGAGAAAGTGTTGACATTGCATTGATAAGTGAAACGTTTCTTAATACAAATATAATTCTGAGAAGACCAGGTTTTGTAATACATCGCAACGATCGAGTTTGCAAAACAGGCGGTGGTGTTTTAATCGTGATGAAAGACTCTATATGTCATTCGAAAGTTGTAATTCGTAAAACTAACTCAATTGAAGTAATAGCAATTAGTGTATCTATTAATAATAAAACTCACATTATTGCCTCGGTTTATAAGCCACCCAAAATAGAAATTTGTCAAGATGATATCCACAAAATTATGTCTCTCGGTAAGGATGTTATAATTGCTGGTGATCTTAATTGTAAAAACACTTTTTGGCACTGTATTCGCGGAAATAAGGATGGCCGTTTACTAAGAGAATATTGTGATAAAAAAGACTTTCGTATCCTTTTCCCCGAAAGTCCAACGCATTTCCCACCCAAAGGATATCCATCCATCCTTGATATTGCAGTGGTTAAGGGTTGTCCTTCTCTCACCGAAGTTGACGTAATACAGTCACTTTCCTCCGATCATCTCCCTATTGTATTTAACATCGGCGGAAATTACAAAATCACCCAAAAAACCTTCTTTAGTTATGAGACGGCTAATTGGAACGCTTACAAAACTCATATTAACAATAACGTTACACTTAAATTCGACACTAACAACACATTTCACGTTGACAATGCAATCACTACACTCACAGATTCTATTAAGAACGCCGCCGCCTTATATATTCCTGTTAAAACCATTAACAATACTTTTAAGAACAAACTTCCATCAGAAATTGTGGACTTAATTCATGTAAAAAATAGATTAATGAATCAGTGGCGAAAGAAAAGAAATTGTAAACTCAAATCTGTCATAAATGCGCTAATTTTAGAAATTAAACATAAAATTAAAATTCATAAAAATGAATCCTGGGAACAGAAGATAAGGTCTCTCAAAACACAAAATAACTCACTTTGGCAGATGTGTAAGTCGATGACTAGAAAAACATCCTTTATCCCTCCACTCAGGAGCGAAGACTGTAATAAAATTATTTACAAGGCTCAGGAGAAAGTTGATCTCATCGCTGAAACATTCGTTAAAGCACACACATTGACATATAATGACACTACAGATAGTCTCACAGAACAAGCAGTTACTAAGTCAATTAGGAATCTTCACAACTATTCTGAATGTGAGATTGACGAGGTAACTTTTTCTGAAATCTCTGATATTATTCAAAACTCAAAACATAAAAAATCACCAGGACACGACAACATTAACAACACTCTTATTAAACACTTACCACCAAAGGCTCTTGATTGTTTGGTTAAAATATTTAACTCGTGTCTTATTCTTGGATATTTTCCAGATAATTGGAAAGCAGCTAAAGTAGTCCCTATATTTAAACCTGGTAAAGACAAATCCCTTCCCAGTAGCTATCGTCCTATCAGTCTCCTCCCCTGCATGATTAAAATCTTAGAGAAAGTCATATTAACCCGCCTGCGAAAAACTCTGGATTGCGTCATTCCTAATGAACAATTCGGATTTAGACCGAGCCATTGTACCACTTCACAACTAACAAGAATCTCACAGCATGTTAGAGGAAATTTTAATAATAAAAAAGGTACGGGAATGATTTTCCTGGACTTTGCCAAAGCTTTTGATGTAGTCTGGTTTGATGGTATCATTCACAAACTAATTAACACTAACACTCCACCATATCTCACCAAAGTTATTCAATCTTATCTTACTAACAGAAAATTCTCAGTAGATATTAACAATGTTAAATCTGTACAGCATCCAATCCTTGCAGGAGTTCCGCAAGGAAGTATTATCGCTCCTTATCTTTTCAATCTCTTCATCCATGACATCCCTATTCCTCGTAATTGCTCCTTAGCTCTTTACGCGGATGACACCGCTATATTCACATCATCTTACAGATTAGACACAATTCGTAGACGCCTCCAAGCATCTGTAAACCTACTAACACAGTATTACTCTCGCTGGAAATTAAAACTCAACGAGAGTAAAACTGAAACAATAATATTTACTAACAAAAGAAAGCGATCCCACATCCCCCCTCTTAGTATCAATAACGAACAAATTCCTTGGCTCAAAGAAGTCAAGTATTTGGGAATTATCCTAGACTCCAAGTTGAACTGGTCCAAGCATGTAAAATATGCTGTGGACAAGAGCAACCTGGCTATTCACACCTTATATCCACTTATTAACAGGCGTAGTCAGCTGTCACCCAAGAATAAGCTACTTCTTTATAAATCAATTATCAGACCGATTCTCTTGTATGGATGCCCAGCTTGGTCTACTGCGGCAAAAGTCATATCAATAAAATTCAAATTGTCCAAAACAAGTGTCTTAAGATGGCCTTAGATCTTGAACCTGGCACATTTCTTAAAGAAGTCCACGAGGACATTAAGTTAAAAATGATCAAAGCAAATATCGCAGATTTGAGTAAAAAACATTACACTAAAATAACTAACCCAATCATAAGACATGTAAATAAAACCAAATATGTCTCGAGGAAACGTAAGTTCATTTTACCAATGAACTTCCAAAACTGATATTATTTTTAAAAAATATAATAAAATTTCCAATAATCCACTCAACTCAAATTTGGTTTTACCCAAACAAATTGTTATTTAGTTTTTAAGCATTATATATTTTGTAACTGTTTTGTTAATATTGCTTTTATCGTTGTTATTATTTATTAATCTTCAAATTTGTAAATGGGTTTTTATTTTTTTTTCCCATTCTTTCTATAATTAAATACTATTACTCATGTCAAATTTAAATAAAACATTCTCATGTTAGTTATAGGTAAAAAGATGTAAACACTCTGTACACCTAAGTCTATTTCCAAAGATGTATTGTTCTATCAATCAATGTAAAAACTTATGTTAATAAAGAAATTGTAATATATATATAATATTTACAGAAATGTACCACAAATATTTCTATGTCTCGATAAAAATATATAAAGGGGATATCGATAATCAAAGTCTAATAAATGCTCTAATAAATTATTGTTGCCATGCTCAGAATAACAAAGAATTTGTAATTATTTCGACTTTTTTTAAATGTTCCGACTTCATATTTTTTTATGATTTTCAAGTATTACTTCTACTGAGAGCTTATCTTTATCGTTTATTTTGGGGAGATTTCTCCAAACAGTGAGCTAAGTAAATCTCGAGTCATTGTCTCGAGAAATTGTTAAGATAGGTAATTTACGATCTAAGTTTCAGTTTAAAAATGTTAGATTTATATCGTACTTGACCTATTCATTTTACTGATTGTCCTTTTTCTAAAATAACCGTACTCAATAATTTGTAATTTGATTTTTTTCTATTGCGATATACTTTTAAAGAGTCTAAAAAATATTCCTGTGAAATATTAAAATACGATGATATAATTATAAGCTTACTTTTATCGTATTCACATTATTTAAAACCCTTTCACTCGAAATTCCTAAACGAAGTCAACAAAACAAAACGATCAGTTATCGCGTTCAAAATTTCATTCAGTCCACAGGCAACAAACCATGTATATTTTTTCATAAAAAAATTGAAACTCGGCGGAACATTTTCAAAACGGTCGAAAGTCAAACCCGATTTGGAAAATGTTTCGCCCTCAAAAAAGTGTAAAAAAGGGCTTCTGAATCGACCGTCAAATATCATTTGCGAAAGGACAAAAGTCCTACCGTTGACGAGGGGGATATTTTCAGCGAAAAAGCTTTGCAATTTTATTTATATACTGAAAAACGTGTAACAAAAAGACAACATGCAATTAAATAGACCCATTTACTTCCAAATCAAATTTTGTATTTGTTTCATCAACTAAACTGAAAAAGCCTTACAAATGTAATAGATCCAGTTTACAGTTTATCGGTTAGATATTAATTAACCGTCAGAAAAGCGATTAAAACAAATCGCTATGACACACGCTCATTGTGATGAATGTAAGGATTTATAGAAACTCACAAGGCCGGCAAAATAAATTACGATTATAATTAATTAAAGTCGAAGTGTGAAACTAGAAATGGTCACTATGAAGAGAATTATTATACGAATCCATCACCCACTCGGGATATATTATTACATACGTTAATAATATATAATATAAAAGTACCATTTACTTTTCGGTGTTAATTTGATTAAATGTCTAAAATAATTAAACAAATAATTAATCTAAATAACGAATATTCAATAGTTATACTTGGCAGGTGGTAGAATTGGTTGTATTGTTGTAAGTTTTCTCGTTTATTATCGAAACTGCCAATAATATAATAACGGTGGAACATTCTGTTCTATCCAATTGTATCTTAAAACTGAATTATGCCCGTTACATTATGTGCGTAAATCAAATCTGAAATTCGTATTGTATTCCAATACAAACCGTACGATAAAATTATCAAGTGACAAACTTGTTTGTGAAGTATGGATACTTTAGCATTAATTATTGTTTGAATTTTATAAATGGGCTGAAGGCTCTTTGGGCAAGCACAATATTTGTCAGGGTACAAAGCTGTCACTCAAACAACTTATAAATGCTATAAAGTGGTTAAACATATAAAAAAGTGAACGCAGTTTTATCTTTTCAATCACAAAACCCAAATGAGCTACTCATAAAAAATCATTTTAATTCAAATTATGAGTATCAACAGATGCGCCTAAATATAGGCAAGCACAGCAACACATCGCAAGATTCAACGCTACGATCCTTAAAGTATATTATTATTCAATTATAAAAACATCAGTGAATATTTCTATACTTAATAATATTTCGACATTTCTTTAACAGTATCCTCGCAATCAACAAAAAAAACATTCTTCACCTTAACAACTTTAACAATCGTTTATTTCTAAAAAACCGACCCAAACAGTTTTCTAGAAATTAAATATTTTTATCTTTTGTTTTTTTTTTCTTAAATTTATTTTGGAGGATCAATTTAAATTAGCTATTTACACTACTTTAAAGGAAAAGATTGTATAAAGATGAACTACTAATAGTTTTTATTTATATTTATATTATTCAAAGTGTTCGTTATTAGTGTTATCAATTAGTAATAATATAATGTAGTATACCTCTTTGTACCAGGTGTACTTGTCGACAGGTGGCTTTGAGTCTGCATTGCAAATTAGCTGAACTTCCCCAGCTTCTCTTAGCGATTCTGGATCTTCATTCGACCCAACACTAAGCACAACTTTAGGAGGATCTGTAACAATATTATATTCAATGTCAACAAATCATACAATATCGATTCGATTATTTAATTGACATCTACGTAACATAATTCTTAGCTTGCTAAATGTTTAAATTTAACCTTGAACATCTTTATGATTGTTAAACAGGTTAAAAATAAACAAGAGCACGATTTAATCACAATCGCAACCGGAATATCCAATCAGAACAAAAGGCTTTGCGGGGTTCAGTATGCATAGGTATTTTGTTTGTGGTGGACATTCGGAAATTTAATCAAAATGACATTGCACTGAAGCGTGGAAAACGAATTATAAATTTAATAAGCATTGAGCGGTGAATTCAATGAAGATAATTTCTCGTTTCGGCGCTTTTCATTATCAATACCTTCAATTCATGATTCAAGCCTACTAACATTTTTTCACACCCCTCGCCAATGTTTACATTTATAGAAATAAAACGCAATCAAATACGAATTGTGCCTTTCAATTCTGGATATAAACCTGAACACTTTTACTAGAGACTGATTATACTAGCGATTGGTGAGCTAGGGTGAAATACCGCAAAGGGGGTAGAATCATTTTATTTTCTATTTCATTCTTACTATTTCTATGATTTATTATTTATTTTATGAGTTAAATTGATTGTCTCATTTTTCAAGATGAAGAGGTATTATCGACTAAAGCACATATATTTTGGGGTAATTAATTAAAGGGTTAAAAAAGTTCCCCGACTGCTAGACAAATTATCGTAGTCATTATTCGAGACGTAGGTTACGAGATTAAAAAATAAATTTGAGCTTCTTAAAATACAATGTAATTATATTAAATATAATAAAATTCAATCTTTGAGGATGATAGAGGATTTTCAAAAAAAAAATGTTATGTTTTCTATGTGATTCAAATCCTGCATCAATTTTTATACAACCTTTATAAGATCGTGAAATTTATCATGGTGATACAAGTATAAAGTTTAAAAGTATAATAATAAAAGTCACAACGAATTCAAAGACAAAAAATTTTACTAGCGTATCAACAAAAAAATGCTGAAAATTTTACGACACTTCTGATTTGTAAAACTATCAAAGTTGTAAGGTATGGAAGAATGCGATGGTTTAGACCAGTGGCGACCCAAAGTTCAAAATGAAATTTATCGTTCATTCAAATATGTAATATTACATAAGAACGTTAAATATTCGCCGTAAAAAGGTACCACGGTCATTACACGCTTAACGGTGAAAAGTATAAAAAACTAAAAGTGCGCTCCAAATTTACGATCCCGGTATGAAAGAAGCGGCGGAAATAATCGGACTTTGGTCATAAAACGGCCAGGAAAGAAGGCCAAACAAGAAGCTTCTCGTTGTGTTAGCCAACAGCTGCCAGAAGATCGCTATGTATGTATGTATGTGCCTTGCTAAGCTGAAATTCAGATTCATATAGTGTCGCTGAAATGCTATTTCAACATTTAAAATATTTATTTAATTGACATGTGTATTTTTTGTAAGAGTGGTTGTATTTTTGTGTGAGTTTCTAAGATATTTTTAGGGCTTGATGGGCTGTACTTTAGAGGAATGTGATTTTAAAGGGAAATTGCACTTAATTTCAAGAAGCTCTATAGATCGTTTATCTATCCAGACACTAAATCACTAAGCACACTAAACAAATTTTTAATTTTAGACACGTGCAGAGGCGATCTAACTAAAACTAAAGCCGCAAACGACTGTGATTGGTGATATAGTAATAAAAGATGAGATTATATGTTTGGAGGTGTGACCAATCACAAGTTATTTCACATGTTTTTATACCAATATAATAAATAAAGAGAGAGCAGAAATTTATTTAAAAAAATAAAAAGAGCTTGTTAAGTTTTTGTAATAAAAAATAAATTTTTTAGAGAAAAAAATTATAATTATCCATCAGGATATCATCAGATAACCATAATTAATCAGTTGGCCGTATTCAATATCATAGGATAATGAGAGTTTGTGCGTGCGGTGCGTATGCGTGTACACCAAAACTACCAAAATCTAGTCTATTTTACACACACCATTTAGCACGACTCACTAACAGACTCTTATATTGAAAACGGCTCATTGTCTCATTATAGTTATCATCAGGACAATCATAAAATTTTTCTCTAAACTTCTCCTTCTAAAAAATACTTTATTTTGTATATCAAAAACTTAATAATCTCTTTTTTTTAATAAATTTCTGCTTGACACTTTATTTCTTATATTGGTAGAAAAAACTTCAACGTGTGAAATAACTTGTGATTGGTCTTACCGCGATATATAATTTCATATTTTATTACGATATCACCAATCACAGCCGTTTTCGGTAAGTTACTTCGACTCTGCGCGTGTCTAAAATCTTTTCTACAAACATTTGAAACAAACATATTAGCATAACAAGATTTATTTTAATAAAGTCCTAATCGATCCGCTCGATCGAAGCTTAATCTGATTTCCTTGATTGTAAGGTGATTACTAAAACGATAGTCGAGCTAGTTAATTGTTAATAGTAGTTAATAATAGTTAAACGAATCTACTTAAGGCTTAAATCTAAATGAATTCATACAAATAATAACATATATCATAAGCCTCGAGGGTGTTATTATACATATAGACCGACTAAAAATGAATTGAAATTTATTTTATTTAATAAAAATAAAACCGGGAGAAACAGATGTTTCAATTGAACAAAAAATGCTATTTTAGGTAGTGTCGTGTAAAGAGAACCAGTATAAATGTGTATTTAGGACAAGCCTCCTTAATTCACAAATAAGATGTTAACATAATTGACAGTACAACGTATAAAGTTGATTTATTTCAAATTCATGAAAGAACTACTGGTGTATTCGTCCATTAGGGCCGTATTTCCATACATAATGGCCGTTTTAATTTATTCAATAAAAGAGAGAGGTGGTTTTATTAAGGACAAGAGTTGGTCTAAGTTGGAACATAATTCACGGTACTACGCACATTGGTTTCGGCTCCATTATTTCTAAGTTTCATCCTCGGAATGGATTTAAAAATACCCCATCTTATGGAAGATTGCCAGCCAAGTTCTGCGTGTCCGGAATGCTTTCCTTTCTTGGACGTTAAAACTTCAATTCGTCTACAAATACAATGTCTCCTCAATATATTATATGATCTTATCTGCATTTATATTGGGAGGGATTCTTTATTTGCTATTGTTAAACCATCCAAAAATCAATACAACCGTGATTTACAACGTGATCGATTATCCATGCCATATCGAAATGTATTATATATAATTTTTTTTTGTAAATATATACAAATATTGATGATTGAACCTATGAATACATAATCATTGAAAGCAAGTAAAAAAAAAATTTCTTATTTGACGATTACATATAGTGTAATCGGTTTTTTATATAAACTAAAATTCTTTTAACGTGTTTTTAATTATTTTTAAGCTATATTTAAATTATAGAACGACTAATTGTATCCTTAAGGCCCTGAATTGTGACTATCCCTAAAGGTCTGCAATTATTAATCTAAATGAAAATATATACAACCAAGGAATCTTGTTAAATAATGTCATTATTACAGCAAAGTCTAAGATGAGATTTAATAAATTGTTTCATAGATAAATATCAGAATTTTCATTTACAATTTAAACCATCCTTACTTTTTAGGTCATATAAAATTGGCAATGATCAATTGCCTCTAAATCTTAACTGTAATGAGTTTAAATACATGTGTATATGTTTATTTAATTTAACTTTCATAATAATTTGTTTTTCGAGGTGCACCTATACTTTCTACTAATAACATGTAGTCATCCTCAGTAACTCAAAAAAAATTGTGGTTAAGTTACATAAAAAAATATTACTAATTCCCACCCAGACGTCCACCATACCAATAATTTAAATATGAATTTTCTTTTGATTCGAATTACACCTTTACAAATTGCGAATGATTTACAATGAAAAATCATATATCTACACTGGCCCAGGCCGAATGGTAATATAGTTAAAAAATGAGGAATAAAAAACGGCATTAATTGGTATAAAATGCGGCGATGGAGAGAATATTATAAAGTGTTTGATTGGCAAATCTAGTGCAATTGCACGGTGTTTGATCTGTTATCGAAGACCGTTCATTACAAACACCATTTAGTTCATAACTGCCACTGAAACGAGGTCAAATCACTCTGTGAGAAAATTAAAACCACTTCAATGTATTTGCTGAACGAACTAGAAAAATAGTTATTATGAAATAGTCGTACAGAGGCAGGGGGTACTTATCAATCAATCACACTTGACGAGTCTTTAAATAAATAATTCCTTTCCTAATGTCGTATAAATGATACCCCAAATGAGATTTGATATTTTTAATATTAAATAAAATACCGTGACGCCTTTAGAATTCACTGGATTCCTTCATAAGGAGTTGGTAAGGCCACCGTGGCTTTTACGAGATTATTTAATGTTGAGGTGGTTTCCCAGGCCACCCACAGTAATAAGTCCTTCAGATCTAGTTTCCAGGGGATACTTTGGAATTTTCACACTAGCCGTGGACTATTACTAGTTACACAGGTCACCGACTTAATAATCAGTATTTACCTTATAATCGAGGAAATCAGAGTAAACCTGTATCAAAACTGAAAATGTAAATATGATTTTATTAATATTATTCCCGATCTCCCAGTCGTAATAACCGATCAAATCAATTTAAAAAAAAATGAACTTTGATTTGAACCCATGACCACAGTATTTGTAGCCACGCTTCTTATCCTTTGAACTATTACGCTGGTTAATCCTTACACATGGGGTGTGTAAAGATCCAAACACATTTTTCTACACATTCTCTCTATCTTAAACACTTTAATAAATAAAATAATGTAACTCACATGCAACATTGATAGTCCTCGAATCTTCAATGACGTCGTCTGGAAACCATGGATTTGTTGCTCTACAAGTCAAGTACTTGCCATCATCAGCAGATGTGAGCATCAACTTTGCAATACTGCTCGTTGTATTCCCTGTTGTCGTCACCTGCATTTATACATATATAATTAATTAGAGTTCTCTTTATCGGCATTGTGCATATAATACTCACGGATATTGGCTGTGATCTTATTATTTCTTTGTTGAGCAGCCAAGATAGTCTCGCAGCCGGATAGGATCCTGTAGCTTCACATCTAAAGTTTTGGGTTTCTCCAGCTTTTACCAGTTCATTAGCAGTCACAATGCGAACAGCCTCGGGCTTCACTGTATAAACACAATGAACTCAATAACAACAACGACAGCACACTTAATAAACATATTATTTATTTTAAAGCCATCTTTAACAAGTCTTTCATTTATAAAAAAAAAATATTACATTAAAATATAGTGTGACCGTATTTTTAAATATTGTCAATAAGTATAGTAAAATTAGAGTATGTGGTTGGAATATGGGCAGATAACTCATTTAGCGTATTTTTCTTATCGATCTTTGTTACTAAGTTTTTGGACATAATCATATTTTTTTGTAATGGAAATTGACCTGTTGTTAATATAAGACACTTCATATTAAAGTTTTAATCGATTATCTAGAAAATTACAATCTAATTACTATAAATACATGTACGGTAAATAGACAATTCTAAAAAAAATTATGAAAGAGCTTTTGACCAATTATAAAATCCCAAATGTTAGCTTTTTTAGAAATCATTTCCCGAAAAAACAAATGAATTTCATTATTTTTTGTAGCTATGTCTGTATAATATTTTACAGTTATAACATCTTCAATAAACCTGATGTGAATATATATTTTAGGAATCTTACAATCGATTTCTCTTGGAATGATTCTTCATACTTTAAAATTATTATTGCAATTTGGAGTAGACGTTTTATTTATATTTTAAAGAAATATTTTTGTAATCTCCACTATTGTTTTATTAGAGTGTTAGTACTTTCGACAAATTACAAACATATTTCTTTAAATTATGAAATTTCACCAAGAAGTCAACGCGAACAACATTTTTTTATAACTGAATGCCAAATTTTATATTTGTGAGTACGAAAGTTAATATTAAAAAAAATTATTACCAATAATTTATAAAACAAAAAAGAATATTTAAGTAATATTATTAAGTTTTGTGTTAAAAATCATATTATAGGTGAAGGCTTTCTAATAAAGAATAGTTTCAGTCATATTCGCTGGTCGCACATTAATCATGGATAATCACTGTTCAGCCATTATTATATTATGACGAAAGGTGGAATTTTTATTTTTAGGCTTCAAGACAAAACATTAATTACGCCGGCTGACTAATAAAAGCGGTACAAACTCATCATCAGCTTTACGGCTTAGCAAAGTGGTCTTTTAAAAATAAATTATCGATTGTTCTAAAAATACAATATCGCTTGCTAAAGTTTCTGATTAAAGTGGATGGCAATACTTGTCCATGTACAAGCGGAGAGGGAAGATCTTGCCTCCGTTTAATTAGGTTCAAAGTTGGCTTATCATAACACAAGAGAAAACTTGGATTTAAAAAAACAGGCAGACGTCGAATCAAGCTCAGTTTTTGGTTTACATAAATAAGATCGTTTGTTGTGGATAGTATAACTTACAGTATACTTGAAGCTGAACCTCCTTAATGAGCGGTGGCAATGTGTCAGATACTTGTGCTCTACATTGTAATCTGTTAGCGAACATGTCACGGGTTACAGTCGAGATGAACAACTGGCTAGTTACACTTCCCGACCTCAATGTGCTGTCTTCTATACTGTCTAACATCTTGTCATCGTGCCACCATGTCACTTCTGGACTTGGTCGACCTGCAACATTATACAATTATTACATATTCTACTATGAAAACAAAAAAACCAAGCGCAAGAGTAAGAAAACAGTTCTTGGGAATATCAGAGAATCTATGTACATCTCTAATGGAGCTTTTTGAGAGGGATTTTTAGACACAACAACGTGTTAATTCATTGCATATCGGTGATCTTTACTATTACTAATTACACAGGTCACCGACTTTATCTTACAATACAGGAAATCAGAGAAAACCTGTATCAAGCCGAACGGTCGGGATTTTATTAATAAATATTAGTCGCAATAACCGATCAAATCAATTAAAAAAATATATTTGAGTGGATTTGAACCCAAGACCACTGTATTTATAGCCACGCGTCTTATCCCACGAGCTATTACGCTAGTAAACTACTCACTCATCATTAAGTCAATTTTATATAATACAATTGGAGAAAGAGATAACTAAATTTTATATTTTTTTAGCAAGCTCATTAAAATAAATATTAGAATATTTCATTATCACATATACTTTTATACCACATTAGGTTTTTTTTACAATTTTTGTTTTTATACACAATAACGTGTTAAGTGTCTGTCGGTGATCTTAACTATTACTAGTTACAAGTTCATGAACAGAGCGGCTCTACTAGACTTAATAATCGCCTTAGTATTTACCTTACAATCCAGGAAATCAGAGTAAACCTGGATCAAGACGATCGATCGGGATTGTATTAATATTATTCCCGATCTCCCAATCGTAAGACCCGAACAAATATTTTTTTATTGAGTTTGCGGAATTTAAACCCATGACCACAGTATTTATAGCCACGCGCCTTATCCTCTGAGCCATTGAGTCTGGTGAATATCATATCAGATTACATATTTCACAATAATAAAGTCTATAATATATTATTATAGAAATTATCGAGTGCATAAGTAAAGTCAATTAAAAACAATTACTTTAGAAACGCATCTCATTACAATAATAAAATATATCTTAATTAAAAGTGTATAAAGCTTGTATAATATTATTACTTAATCAGTGATTGGTCAATTTTCAAATAGATGACTTAACATAATAAAGCTACATAGAGTAAATAAATTGTTTTCTATACACATTTTAGCACATTGTTCGGCGTAGTCGCTGCTACGCCAGTGCTAGGGCATTTTTACTTATTCTCCATGAAACTTGTGTGTATTTTCTTTACATTTTTGGTAAGAATATTTATTAAAATAGTTCGATAAATATCGATAGTTACCTCCGGTGACTTGGCATGAGAGAAAGAGATCGTATCCCTCCTTGAAGGGTCCAGCTACGTCAGCAATGTGTCTTCCTTCGCCGTCGAAGATGCGAGGTTCGTTGGGTGCCACTGAAGCGAAATTTTCCTTTTATTCTCAACTTACTATTTTATAATATGTTCATTTGTAATATAAAACAGTACAATATAGACAGAGCCTGGCATTGCCATTTGACGGCGCGGCTTTCATTAAGTTCAACATAAAAACTTCACTCTTTGTAGTGTAATTATTCTCGAGTCACTCTTTATTAAAAAGAAGAAACTATTTTTTTTATTCTATTTTCATAATACGCTGATCATTTCACAGAATTTAATCAAAGGAATTGTCTGCGAGTTTATAAAAAGAAAAATCCAATTATTTTCACTCACCCAATAGTGATAGATTCACTACATGGTTTCTCGTGGGGGAATTGAAGAAGTCGACCCTGCATCTGAAAGTTCCTTCATCAGCCAATGTGACTCCTTTTATAGAAAGATGAGCTTCACTTGGCTTCTTCTCGTCAAATACAAAATGACACCGTTGGCTCAGATCGTCTGTCGTAGCCCAGTGCTCTAAAATACCATTTCTGAAGTCCAAACTGTAGAATAAAAAATAATAATATTAACATAGATCATCCATTGATTTTTTACATTTGAATACACAATAAATTATGTATGAAATTACTGTTTACTTTTATTATATAATATTTGCAACATTCTTTTTTTTTATTATTAAGAGAACACAGTCTTCTGGAATACCAGAGAACCTACATCTCTGATCGAGCTTTCTTTGAGGAGGTATTTATACACAACAACGTGTTAATTGTCTGTCGGTGATCTTAACTATTACTAGTTACACAGGTCACCGACAGAGCGGCTCTGTCCGACTTAATAATTAAAATCTTAATTCAATTTTAAAAATTCTTGACTTGAGTGGGATTCGAACTTATGACCACAGTATTAGTAATCACGCGTCTTATCCCCTGAGCTATCACGCTGGTACGCTATTGCATACTTGAAACCATTGATGATTTAATTAATTTGGATGAAATGAAATTGTATGATGTTGTAGATATCAGTTTAAATAAGAGCATGTGCAAATGACGCGTGTTGAAAAGCGGGGAGGTTTTTTAAAAGCTTATAATGTCAGTCAACTATCGGTACAAGTAAATATAAAGTTGTATAGTCATGGTGTTGCCATATGCAGTTGTGAATTCCAATTTACGCTTGCCTCTGGCAACACTATACAAATACACACCATCATAACTTACTAACTCGCTGTATAAACACCAAGGATGAAGGCATATTATTCTATGTGCAAACACCACAACCTTATACTTCCATTTTGATAAGCTAAACCAAATTAAATTCTCGCCTGCATATTTATGTTCAAAAACTGCATTTGTGTGCCACTTTTTCAACGAGTTAAGTAAGTGAAAAGATTATAATATTATATATTTCCTACATAATACTTTAATGTGTGCGTACTGCTAAACATACGTGGCCATAAATTTTAATCATCATCTATTAAAAAAAAACCTCTAATACCCCGCCTTATAGATTCATAATAATTTACTGAGGATTATTGGGTAGAGCTGAGATGACTTGGAATGTGAACCTCCAACTGTACATATACAGGGTGGACTTAAATTAACTGATAATATTGTAGGGGGTGGTAGGATATTGCAAAGTGAAAAAAAAAGTATTATATTTAAAAATTTAAAAATCAATTAAAGAAAAATTTCTGTTAAATACTTACGAATGAGGCAATTATTTTTTTTAAATATATTTTTGCGTTACCCTACCACCGACCAAAATATTTTCAGTTAATTCAGGCCCACCCCATTTTATCAAACCATTTTTGTTGATAAAGTATTGGTTAAAGCAAAATTCACATATCAGTATATTTTTCATAAAATATATTAGCACTTTGAGCTATTTTACTGAATAAGCAGTAGTATTTCGCAATATAATCGTATAAAATATGATTATTTTGACACTGTTGAATATTTCAAATGTGTTTATTTATGAGTTGATTAAATCAGTGAATTGAAATTAATTCGCTCTCAATTAAAGTCGTTTCAATTTATTAACGCGATTGTTTACCGTTGATTTGTATAATGCTATATTTAAATAGATTCATTTATCAAATAAAATTTGTTCGAATACTACGGTAGCGTAGCGCAAGCCTACGTGGCGTAGACGCATTGTCTCATACCAATGGTGGATTAATTTAATAAACTAAAATAAATAATAAAAGTGAGTGTTAATATGAAGAGGCTTATGATATCAATTGCATGTGAACGGTGTACTCGCGTAGTAATCTGGCAAGTCTGACAAAGCAGTATCAGGGAGTCAAACCCCCAACCCTCCAGTTTAAAGTAGCCTCTCGAGTGTCGTTTCCAATAAAAGTTACATCCTACCGCAGCCAGACCGTTCGTCATAACGTTTCACACTTGAATATTTCAGCGACTCCACTCAAACTTCTAGAGGACTTTACGGTGACTTCAACATCCCTGTGAAATCTTTATCACTGAAAGATTTCTTTGTGTTGAATCAAAATAATAGCTTAAAATTACCGACAAGCTTGGATTAATTTGATATTTAAGTATGCGTATTTATTAACTCATGGCGTATTAATAACATTTAAGGTTGACCAATAAGGTAAGTTAAATGCATACGCGTGAACTTATCCAATTTTTAAACAATAATTAAACTTTAAAATAAATCATTAATTTATATGACGTTGAATAAATCCAGATGTATTTTTAACGTTATTAAATGGCAATTTTCATACACATGCCGGTATTCAATTATTTTTCGCTTAAGACAATGTTTGTATTGAGGTTACGAAGGTGGGGTAAGTATTATAAAAGAGAAGGTTGAATAAAATTTCATTAAAAATGCGTCAATCCTAAATCACAACCACGGTATTTGTTAGACGGGGTTGCAAAATTAATAATAAAAATATACATGCACATACTGCCATTATCCTTTTCTAAAAAAAATGACCAAGGTAGGATTTCAAAGGGTCTTTCGGACGAAAATAGCTTTGTATGGGAAAAATGGTAATCTTATTTGAATATGATAATTTTAAGTAAGTAAGTAAGTTTAAAAAATTTACATTTATTTATAAAAGTTTATATTTTTTACTAAATAACCCGCCAGTGTAATAGCTCAGGGCATAAGAAGCGTGGCTACAAATGTGATAATGGGTTCAAATCCCACTTAAGTCCAAAAAAATTAAATTGATTTGATCGGTTATTACGTCTGGGAGATCGGTAATAATATTAATAATATCCCGATCGATCGTTTTGATCCATGTTTACTCTGATTTCCTGTATTTTAAGGTAAATACTGATTATTAAGTCGGTGACCTGTGTAACTAGTAATAGCTAAGATCACCGACAGACAATTAGCACGTTGTAAAAAAAACCCTCTCTAAAAAAATAAGGCTCCTCGGGGCTTAAATAAATAAAATAAATAATCAATAGATATGTTTGAAATATTTGAATGAAATTATTTATACAATGTAACCTATTCAGCTTTTTATAATCGCAGGTACACAGAGTGTATCTACCCAATTCAATATCAATCAGAGTACACATGGATTTTGTTAATTATAGTCGCTAGTACTGATCAAATTAAAGTAATATTCCAGTTCAGGTAAAGCTGTTTTTGAAGGGAAGCCTTCAATGAATGATTTTTCTAAATCAAACATACCAGTGGGTAGTAGTAGCGTATATTTAAATCAAATTATAATTCCAATTGGGTTTCATCCAAATATAGTTTGTGGCTGTAGACGAGTTGGTATGTCTATAAGTAAATGTATACATAATCCACGAAGAAAAGGTAGTGGTGAACAGTACAAATCTCATGTGGAAAAGCAGGTGTCTAAAGAGGAACCAATTCAATTTTCCGATAACATCCCGACATAAGCGCGAAAGTCTGACGCGGCGAAAACTTCACCAGGACCTCACGTACAGAACCATTGCCAAATGGATCTATTTTTTGCAGCACACACCTTCACATTTATATACGAGTTCAATTCTTCTGATACACGTGTGTACTTTGTACAGTATTTAGAAATTAAAAAAAAAATAAACTTGCCATTGATAATCACCCTCCTCGTAGTCCAAGTCTGTCAATGAGAAAGTATATTTATCTAAAGTCTGTACTTATACATTGAAACAACGTTAACGGTATTAATTTATATTTGTAAATGGGTTTTTATTTTTTTTACCCATTCTTTCTATAATTTAATACTATTATTCATGTCAAATTGAAATAAAACATTCTCATGTTAGTTATAAGTAAAAAGATTTATACATTCTGTACACCTAAGACTATTTCCAAATATGTATTGTTCTATCAATCATTGTAAAAACATATGCATAATAAAAGAAATTGTAATAGTATTTACCTTACAATAAAGGAAATCAGAGTAAACCTGGATCAAGACGATCAATCTGGATTTTATTAATATTATTCCCGATCTCTCAGTTGTAATAACCGATCAAATCAATTTAAAAAAATGACTTGAGCGGGATTTGAACCCATGACCACAGTATTTGTAGCCACGCTTATTATCCCCTAAGGTTACTCTGGTTACTTCATAATTTATACTGTGATATAAATAACATAATTCACATATTTATATTTTGATATAAATCTAGTTTTTAGATCATTTGTATACAAACAAGTTTGATATCCTATTTCCTCAAGATCTCATTTGTTTAATTAAGAATTTATAAGTGTACCTATGTACTTATTTTCAAAATAATATAATTAATGATAAATATGTTTAATTGAATTATTTTCAATAGGCTTCAATAGATAAACGAAGCATTGAAGCACAAATTGACAAGACACAGGTTCGATTCATATAAAAGCTTATTGGTTTATCGAATTTCATTTTAATAACATCATAAATTATTCGATTCATTGAATAAAATGATATTCGTTAATTATGATAATTGTCAAAAACATTTAAATTATGAATAAGGACTGCTTTCATTAATATTAAATACATATTATATTTTTTTGCCACAAGTAAGGATTTCAAGCTTGAGGGAATATAATCCGATACGTCATTTAATTAAATTGATCACTTCTAAGGCGCATCTTTCCTTATATAAAATATAGATTGACTAGTAAAGAAACATTGGCTGTTGACTATATGTAGTTATAGTTATAGTTAAACAAACAAACAAGAGTTGTTCAATTTAGCATGTGCATGCAGTAGCAAGATCAGCAGCTAAGCTCAGTTCGATATCAGAGATGAGCGGAACTAGTTTGATGTGGTCGGCGGGTACTGGATTCGTATCCCTGTTATAGCAAACACAGTTTTACCTACCGCCATTGTTCAAACAACTTCATCCAACTTGTCCGCATATTATTATAACAATCCTCCACTAGCAAAATGCTCACACAATATTACATACATACATATATTGCCAATACAATATTTTATTAGACAAAGTTTTTGATGAAGCCATTATAATTATAATGTAGAGACATAACAATATCGTTATGGAAACATCTTGATATTTCAATCAATTGGTTGCCGTCAATATTCATCGTTGTCGATCTTAGCCAAATCCATTTTAGCCCTGTGCGTGAGGCGGAGACCGAAGAGGGATCATCGTACACTACTTTATAATTAACTTATCGATAATAATTTAATATTCATAAAAAATGTTTCAAAATATACGATCCATCTATGTGGTGCTTTTATTCTTTTATTTATTTATTTGGATATTTCGCAAATGAGAAAAACTTTCACCTGATTGGGAATAAACCAGTCATCAAGATTTTTTTTGCATGAGATATATGTATGTATGAATTATCGTCTGGGATATAACCCATAGAATAAAAAAAAAATTATTCTTTATTCTTACTTCTTGGTATTTTAAATAATAATCAGATTATAGGTATCTGACAAAAATAATTTTATTGTAGTTTAAGAAAGTATAAAAAAGATGACATTTGCGTTATTTTTACCTGTTTAGTATATGTAAGACGTTAAGAATTAATAAAAGTATAGACTCTCTGGTTTTCAAAATGACCACCAATAAAATCAATCAAAACTTTTACGAAATCTAAATTTAATGTAAAGCTTGTATTAAATTTAATCAACTTTACATTTTAAGTATCCAAAATTTAGGATGTCTATCATCTATTAGAACTGCCCTGATTCATCACTGATACCTCAAAACAATTCATCTTTATTCTTTGTATTATTAGAAATATATTATGTAAATTCTTGTGCGTGCGCAATTTCTCAGCAAATTGTTTTTTGCACAGGAGTTTCATATATTTCCACTCGTTGACAGTTCGCTGCGATGTTTTTTTCAAATAAATCAGATATTTATTTCGTATTTTTCTGTTATATTTAATATTATCGACCATCAATAAGTGTACAAAGAGCTAAAAGTTGCTCCACGGGTATTAAGGCTGAAGGGACAAATTACCAGGTGTAATATTGGAGATGGCTTTGGTGAATTTATAGGTACTTTTTAGAGACACCAGACAACGTTTACATTGTTATCACGGTTTATAGGCCAAAACGTGTTTCTTCAGAAACACCTTCCACCATCCAATCTTACCGAAATGCACTTTCCACAATCATCTCGGCTTTATGAAGATTAATATAATCAGTTTTAAGCTGATATTATACTATATTTTAATAACAATATCAACTCGGACGGAAATGTTCTCCCTGTATGTATGGAAGATCCGTTTATTGGCATGTTTTGCATATCTACCATCGCTTACTATGAAATAGGTTAAGGCTTTATACTTATATATAGTAGTTGTGGAGTTTCTCTGGCCATGGGCCAAAAAAAGAGGTCCTGCCTTAAGATTAGGACTGCTCTCCAAAGAAAAGTCCACTTTCTTCAACAATCAAATGCGCCGTGAAGCCTCCTTTGAAAGCGATGTTATATATTGCACAAGATACTACTTTAGCTATAATAATGTTAAATGTAGCAGACAATCTATCATGGAGGCAATGTAGTAAATGCATTTCAGACCCAAGGTTCACGAGGAGAGAAGTCGCCCCTCAATAAAAACACATTTATTTATGGTAAAACACCACAAAACACACATATCAACCTTACATTCGGAATAAATCACATCTCTTGAAACTTTCCATATGAAAAAAGAGAAAAGAGCAATTTCATATCACGCGATGCCAACGTTTTACGACTTTGAAGGCAGAATTTCTAGTAGTGCGTTCTCAATTTATTATATCACATATTTAGTAAAATAATTTGTTTGCCACAATAGTTTAGTACCTAATTTTTTTAAATCGTTTCAATCTAGAGGATTGAGACCCTCCGAATTAGGGATTTTTAGAATTATTTAATTTTTAGCCACAAAGACTAAAAATTTGCCATTAGGCACTGCGCAGACATAGGCGCTCGTTCTCTCATTGACGGATACACACGAACGGCCACTCATGTCTGTGCCACGCTTTACATTTAGTATCTAATCAAATCGAATCCGATGGAACGTTGATGCATACTGATCAAAGACTCGATAGGATCGGATTTTATAACAAGAATCCAAGATTCAATAATATCGGCAATATGAACCAGATTCAACCTAATGCATAAAAGTGTTTATAATAAAGATGCCAGCAAATAGGTACTAAAAATAAATATACATTTTATAATATTTCAGTCGCATAGTGTCAAATAGCAACAATTCTAGTCATTGAATACAAACTGATTAAATTATTAATATATTATGTACGTTAGTTAAATACTTCACTCGATTCAAATTTGATTTGGTTGGTCTGTTATTTAGTTTTAATCATAATACTTTGTAATTGTTTTTTTATAATCCAGAGTCTATTCTTGTTTTTGTTTATTAATCTTCATATCTGTAAATGGGCTTTTTCTCATATTATTTAATATTAATTATATTCAATGTCACATAACAATTTTATTAACATGTTCTATATATTCTGGAAACCTATGTCTAATTCACAAGATGTTCTGTATTATATGAACAATGTAAATTTCAAATTAAATAAAGAAATTGTAATATACAACATGTTTTTAATTGAAACTAAAATATTTTTTCTCCATTATGTAATTCCAGTACGATTATAAAAAAATATACTAAAACGAGCCTAAGCATTTTTCTGTATAAAAAAATAAATTAATTAATAATAAAATAATTTATTTTGACAGCTTGAGAATCTTCGGTTTTATTAATGAGTCAACATATGTTGTCATTAGAGATAAAAAACAAATTATGATGTCATCGCATATGTTCAAGGTCAAGTTCAAATTGAATACGTCAACAAAGTATTGTTATTTACTAGCAATGTTCATAATTAATTTTGGTTGAAATTACGCTATAAATAACTTTGTTTACATATTCAAATTAGGCGGTCAATCACATAATAAGTAAATACGCAAGAAACTTTTTTAAAATAATAATTAAAAATTGAAAAGTAAAACTAGCTAACTTGGACCATTAATGAAGGTGTGTTGTGTTACATTTAATGTACCATTCTTTACATTTAATTATTTGAGTATCAATAAAAGACATGTTGTATACGTGTTGTTTCTATTGATAAGTGTTGTTTCTATATAAATTCAAGAATATAAGGTAAGAGACGATGAAGTTGGTACATAGTTGGTGTTCTAGTGCCCTATGAAAAGATATGTTCAAGTATAACACATAATAATATATGTATAATAGTCATACTAAAGTATAGAATAGTGGTTCCAAAATTCAAGAGCAATATCCAAAGTGCAAGGCTGTTCACAAACTATTTGCTGCATGAATTAAAACTTTACTACTCTCTCACATCGCACTTCAATGCCGACAACATTTTTCATAAACATGCAAATATTTCAAGGAAATTTACTGCCTAACTTTTTATATTTTAGTACACGTAAAATATGAATAAAAAAACTATATTGTATTATCAATGAAACGTTTAACTATTGCCGTTACACAGGAAATCAGAGTAAGCCAGGATCGAACGATGATTTTCCATAATATTTTCCTCGATCTCGCAGTCCTCAAATCCTATCAAATTATTTTATTTTTTGTATTGGAAAGATTCGAACCCATGATCGTGGTGTTTGCAGTCAAGATCCCATTAGATTTAACTATAAGAAAGTATTAAAATAATAAGAATCTTTTAATCAGGATTTTAAATATTTTTTAGTGGGTTTTGTGTGATTATAATGTTTTTAAAAATAATGTATAACAATCTCTTATTAAAATTTATCCATTTTTTTGCTATTAATCTGGTTTTATATTATTTTAAAAAACATTTTTTACATAATATAAAACGACAGGAGACCGAAAATAATATTAATAAAATCCCGATCGATCGTCTTGATCCAGGCTTACTCTGATTTCCTGTATAGTAATGTAAATACTGAGG